>OVBE01000576.1:0-47709 GCA_900406425.1 Iberis pinnata | reverse complement strand
CCACAGGAGCAAAAGTCTCATCAAAGTCTATCCCTTCTACTTGTGAGTATCCTTGAGAAACTAGCCGAACCTTGTTCCTCACCACATTTCCAGTTTCATTGATCTTATTCTTAAAGATCCATTTTGTTCCAACCACATTCACACACTCAGGTCAAGGTGTCAAACTCCAGACTTGGCTGCGGTCAAATTTCTCAAGTTCCTCTTGCATGGACACTATCCAATACTCATCATGTAGGGCTTCTAAATGAGTTTTGGGTTCAATCATAGACACAAAGCATGCAAACTGAACCATCTCTCTGAAATTAATCATCTTTTTCTTGTAACTCTGTTTCCATATACATCACTAATCACATCCTTTTCAGAGTGATTCTTGTGGACACTTTTCGAAACTCCATCATCAGTCACAACCACATTCCTTTTTACTTCAACTGGTTGATCATCCAATGTCTGCACCGGATTTAGTACTAAGCCTTCTGGTTGGTGTCCAACATCATCGAATACAATGTTTACTGTTTCCATCACAGTCTTACTTCTTTTATTGAACACTCGATATGCGGTGCTCGTGGTTGAGTACCCGAGAAACATGCCCTCATCACTTCTTGCATCGAACTTACCAAGTTGATCCTTATCATTCAGGATATAGCAAATACAGCCGAAAACATGAAAATAACTCACACTAGGAGTCTTTCCTTTCCACATTTCATAGGGTGTCATTGTGGTTCCTTTCCTCACATATACTATGTTTATGATATAACAAGCAGTACTTATAGCTTATGCCCAAAAGTGTTTAGCTACTTGATTCGCATGTAACATGGCACGTGCCATTTCCTGAAGTGTCATATTCTTCCATTCTGTTATGGTGTCCAAGGTGCCGAATATTGATGCTGGATTCGTTGAGATTCACACAATCGATCGAACATCTCATTTTGAAACTCTCCTCCATGATCACTTCAAATAGATTTAACACCCCATTTCTCATTTTTGAGTTGTAGCACCAAGATCTTGAAGCTATCCACAGCCTCTAATTTTTCACGCAGAAACCTTACCCATGTGAACCTTGTGAAGTCATCCACGATTACTAGAATGTACTTCTTCCCAGACAGACTCTCTACTTGAATTGGACCCATGAGATCCATGTGAACCAAGTCTAATGCCTTTTTCGATTGAATGTCTTGTGTTATGTTGTGCTGAACCTTGACTTGTTTTCCTTTTGCACATGGCCCACACACAAACATTTCATCTGCTTTAAATTTTGGAATTCCTCTAACCAGCTCCTGATTGGCAAGGTTTTTGAGTGTCCTTACATTAATATGCCCTAGTTTCCTGTGCCATATTTCCAACTGACTTGTTACCAGAGCTGTGAGACATCTGTCACGTTGTCGCCACATGTAACAATTGTTTCCTGCCCTAATCCCTCTCAACACAACTTGATTAGTTGCATTTACTGCTTGGCAGTCTGTTTTGGTGAAGGTAACATCTAGCCCTTCATCATACAGCTGACTTATGCTAATCAGATTAGCCGTCAGACCCTCAACAAACTAGACATTTTGAAGTGTAGTTTTACTCAATCCGTTTGTTTCACCTTTTCCCTTAATCTTACCTTTGGCTCCTCCTCCGAAAGTTACTTTTCCTTTGTTGATCTTTTCATAGTTAGATAACTCCTCTTTGGTACCCGTCATATGTCTTGAGCATCCACTATCAAAGTACCATTCTGATATTTCTGAATTTTTCATGGCTACTTCTGAATGTTGTTCATTTACGGACACAAGAGCCATGTTTGTTTGAGACCACAAACACGTTAACTCTAATGGTTGATCCTCAACTTTCATGTCTGATTGTGTGTCTGTCTGAGTTGTGAAACAGTACATAAGATCTTTTCTAACCCAAGCTCTGCTGTTGTTAGCCTTCTCAGGATGGCAATCCTTGTGGCGTACAACCTGATACAGTCTGGCATGCCACCGATACACTGAGACTTGTAGTGTCCTGGCTTTCTGCAGTAAAAGCATAGTTGATCTCTATTTTGTTGTGTCTGATAATACCCTTGATCTCTGTTTGCCTTGTCTGATAGTACGCTTGATCTATATTCTGACCTGCATAGTAATACCCTTGGTTGTTTGGCATCCAGTTTTGATCGTACTGTCTTCTGTTGATTCCTTTATGTTCAACGTATCGTGGCTTTACTTGCTCAGCTGCAAGAGTAACCAAAGATTTAACAAAGGAAGTAGATCCCTGTGTGTGTCCCTGATATTCCAGGCCGTAACTCACCCTGCTGTCTCTGCCCATTGACAACACTTTGTCAAGATCTTTTGTGCCCTTGATTAGCATCTTGATATTTCTCAACTGTTCACTCAGACGTGATTCCAACAGCTCGTTTTTCTTTTTTTCTTCGGTTAAAGCTGCTTGAGGAATTTTCACCTTCTCTTTAATTTTTTGATTATCACACTCTAGTTACAAATTTAGATTTCTGACCTCGATTAAGGTTTCACACAGCACCCTGCTGTCCTCAAGTAGTGACTGTTTTGGAGTTTCTTTTTCATCATCAGACTCACTTTCTGAATTTTCTTCAGTTATTCCTACATAGGCAACCAGATTGAGTATCTCTTCCTCCTTATCTGATTCTGAGGTATCTTCACCTTCCCAGCTAACCATAGAATTTTCTTTTATGTTTGTGGAATTTACACACTCAGCTTTTGTGTGTCCAAAACCTTTACACTCATAGCACTTGAGTGACTCCTTCCTCTTGAGATTCGGATAGTCAGACTTATAGTGACCAAAACTTTGACATTCATGACACTGCACATCCGGTCTCTTGGTTGACTTGTCATTGTTTGATCTGAAATCTGGTTTACTGGCATGATTATTATCACGTCTTGATGTTCCAGCATACTTCTTGAAGTATTTTTTCACAATTAGGCTAATGGTTTCTTCAAGGTTTTCTTCAGGTTTAACTCATTCTTTTGCTGTCAATGCAATACCTTTCCCTTTAACCATTTTCTTCGACATATCAAGCTCATATGCCTGCATCATTCCTATTACTTGATTAAATTTCATGTCGTCTGAGTCCTTGGCCACTTGAATGGCTGATTTCATGGACTCAAACTTATCAGGCAGACTTCTTAGAAATTTTTTTGACAAATTTCTTTTCCTTATAATGTTTTCCAAGAACTTCTGCTGCATTTGCAATAGAAGAAAATTTTCCACTAAACTCTTCTACTGTTTCATCATGTTCCATTCTTAAATTCTCAAATTCTGATGCAAGCATGTCAATTCTGGTTCTTCGAACATCACTCGTTCCTTCATAGGTTGCTTGCAGCGTATCCCAAGCATCTTTAGCAGCTCTTGAGTTGTATTTGGACATAATTTTCTCAGCTACTGTCCATTCTGATTTAGGTTTTGGAACCAGCACATCGTCTTCGTTTTTAACATGTGGTACCAACCACCCTTCTTCAACAATCGTCCTGGCGTCTTTATCGATTCCTTTGATGTGTTCCCGGATTTGCACTTTCCACCAGCCAAAATTATATGGATCTAAAACAACACTACGTGTTGTAGATTGTTGTGTGTTGTCCATTCTTCAGGATCTTTACCTGTTTAGTTAGAAACCTTGGTTTCTTCACAGATTCCCGCCTTGATACCAATTGAAAGAGTAAACGGTCTTAGAACAGACATAAATTCTTAACTTTTCAAATCTTTACTGAGACAAACACAATTACAGTTTAATAATTCTTTTATATTGAATTTGTTTCTCTCAATCTCACTCGCTAACTCTCTGTTTGTTCATACAAACATACACTCTTACACAAACTCACAACACTACAACTCTCAAAAACTTTCACGGCTCAAAAGAACTGTCTTTTTCTTCTTCTTCGCCTTCAATATATAGTCGAGCTCAACCCTAGTTAAGCTCTCCTCAAAACAGCAACTTCTCACAAAGGCTTTTCCTTTCTCTTCGTTTTCCTTTTCTTCGTTTTCCTTTTTCCTTGACTTCTTAATTCCTTTTTCGGCCCTTTTCTCTATTTTCTTTTCCGAGTATTCATGCTTCCACATGTTCGAAAAGACACTTGTCTCCTTTGCACTTTCATACTGTTTGTGAGCTTTGGTTTGCTTTGTTTTGGCTTTTGAACTAGCTTCCGAAAATATTGTGCAGTGAACAAAATAATCTATTTAGATGTTCTTAAAGAACGCTTTAAATCTCCAAAAGGAAGATCTGATCTTCAAAGTATTAATGTGTTTATTTCAACTGCAGACCCTGAGAAAGAACTGCTTATGGTCACATCCAACATTATCCTCTCGATCCTAGCTGTTGATTACACTGTTTATAAACTTGCTTGCTACTTATCAGATGATGGATGAGCTTTGATAATAATTGAAGCCCTAGCTGAAACAGCTAGCTTTGCTAGAATATGGGTGCCATCTTATGGGAAACACAATATAGAGCTAAGGAACCCTGAAACCTACTTTGCTAGAAACATAACTTTCTCAAGAACAAAGTAGGGTTGGATTTCGTAAGGAAAAGGAGGTGAGTTAAGAGAGTATATGATGAGTTTATGGTGAGGATTAACTCACTACTTGAATCGATTAGGAAAAGGTCGAATGCTTATAACGTGCATGAAGAGCTAAGAGCTATGACGAAACAGATGGAAATGATGATGGAAAGAAACCCTGTAGAAAATGTAAAGATTCCAAAGGCCACTTGGATGTCAGATGGGTCTCACTAGCCATAGACTTTGTCCTTTGGAGAAACTGATAACTCACGAGGATAACATGCGGTAATCATCGAGATAACATTCCTTTTGTCTAGATTATTTCATATAATTGTCTAAATGCTTTCATGTTGTTATGAAGATGGTGTTCCAATTATTTTAATGTTTGCTCTGTACGCGATGCTAACTCCTCCAAATGCATAACCAATTTATGGTTCAAAAGCAGATTCTAAGAACTTAATTGATAAAACATAAGTTGATATCAGTTTTGCATTAAGTTTTACATAGTGGGGAAGCTCCATTTCACATGATTATCCATCAAATTTCATCCACCAATTTTCTTCTAAATGCTAAGCTTCTCATATGTGAATTCTTCCCAACTCATTTCCTGTTAGATGAAACAAAATATCAAATTTAGTAGCCTTTGCTTACATTGTTATGGGGAACTCAATCTCTTTGTTGGATCTATAAAGTTGATAATTCTCTTTTGGTTAGAGTTTGAGATTCTATACACTTAAAGTCTATTATTTCTGATGCATTGTTTTGTACAGATAGAATCCAAGACAATATGATTGCGAGCATTTTTTAATATAAATATTTTTTGATAAGTAGCTGCTTCAAAGTTACAAGTAAGAAATTGAAGATCATATACTTAAAACCATTTTCTCAACAATCTTTTAGAAACATTGAGTCACTATAAGAAATTCTCGGAAATGTATAAGAAGTTTTTTAAAAATATATACAAGAAATAATTTTTTGTTAAACAAACTAATAAACTAAATTATGTTTGAGACAGTTATTTATGTTTTACAACAAAATATAATTTTTTTTGTTAGAAATGAATAGAAAATAGTAACACAAATTAAAAATAATCATAACCCGCGCATAGCGCGGGGAGAGAAACTAGTAGACATATATAAACGGGTTTTTCGGGTTAAGATATATAAGAACCGTTCGGATTATTTGGAAGAATGGTTTGGCTTCAGTTTTGGTTTTTTTTATTCGGTTTTTGTTCATATTTCAGATTTTGGTTTATATGCCCAGCCCTACCGTGATACAAGCTGGAGGAAATGTATCCAATAGTCTAGAATATGAGCTTCTGTTTCCTTGCATGATGTGTCATGATAAACAAAAATTTGCAGATTCCTATATAAGAAAATGTCTTAAACTTACTCATTTCAATGTAGCATTTAAGAATCAATCCAAATCAGAGACGCAATTAATGCACAAGTCCTAGTCCTAACAAAAAGGTGTTTTACCAGGAAAAGTTGAAGACAATCCTAAGGGATATTGCAAGGTGATGATCTCGAATTCTGGTGAAAAGAAAGATGAGTATGAAAAATATGTAGATTTTCGAATTTTCAAAAGTGATTCAGAGGTAGAGATCGATCGATCCAATGAGGGATCGATCGATCCAAAAATACGGAAGTTTCCAAGAGCTTTAGATTGATCGATCCCACTTAGATCGATCGATCCTTCCGAATCAGAAGCTGCCGGAAAAAATGATCGATCGATCCATCAGATCAATTTCCAAAAAATGAAGAGATCGATCGATCCATGAGTTGATCCTTCGATACACCTTTGCAGCCTGCACAACCTTCGAAACAACTTGCAAAATTTCAGATCTCATGCCCGAATAGACCTTAGAATCCTAATGAAGAACATGTGTACTATGATGCGGTTTCTCAATAATTTCTTCCATTCAGAATGAGTTCTCTTCAAGGAATCACTTTGTGACACTGTTGCTAATGTCAGCATCATGTCTAGAATGGTCGCTGAAAATTTGGGACTAAAAGATATCAGACCACCAGGAATATCTTTTGCATTGGCGAACAACTCTGTTGTATCTTCATGTGGTTTTGTGTCTGATGTGATGTTGCAAGTAGGGGATTGCATAGTTCCTGTTGATTTCCTTGTCTTTGACACAAATAGAAATTCAGAAGGGTCACTAGTTCTGGGGAGATCTTTCTTAGCATCTGTAGGAGCCGTTCATGTTCCCAAAAAGCGCATCTTTCTCACGAATATCCAGAAATCATATTATTATCCCGTAGTACCTTACATTCCTACATCAAGGATCATTATGATCAAAGAAGTAAAAGCAGCGCAAACTTCTCAGACCGAATCTGAAGATTCAGAACCAGCTTCAAAGGACATGAACAACGGTGAAGGGAATTTGAAGAGGTCAAAAATAACACTCATTTGACTTTGATTCCTAAGTCATGGATCGAAGAATGGGTCGAGTATAGGGTAAAGAGTAAGGGTTTACCGAAACCTTTCTCTAAGGTTAAAATTCCCTGTGCTCAAAATCTTATGGACAAGGGAACAGATTTTAAAAAGGCAGCGATGAATAAAGTGCTGAAGCTGCAGATCTCAGAGGTGGATGGTAGATCTATTGCCTCTATTGGTGCTGTATTAGATTCATCATAGAAGGTAAGTTCGTCTAGCTATTGACGTTAAATAAAGCGTTGAGTGGGAGGCAACCCTATTTATTTGTTTTGAGTCAATCCTATTTAGTTTTGAGTCAATCCTATTTAGTTTACTACCCTATTAATTTTTAGTTGTGAGTTTAAGAAATGTTTCCGAAAATTTAAGGAATTTGGTCGGACATAACGATGGATCGATCCATGCCTATGGTCTCTTTAAAACGTTGTCAGAGATCGATCGATCCATCGTTATTAAAGACCAGCCGATCTCTTATCCCAGGTAAGTACATAAACTCTTTTGAACTATTTGTTTTATCTATTTATTCTTTATTATGGTCATTATTCCCTGTCTTGGTTTTATTTTTACACCGGGACAGTGTGAAGTAATTATGGGGGAGGGAGTATAGCTACTAACCATGTTTTGTGTCTTTTTGGATGTTTCATCAGTGAGATGAAAAATTTCAAAAAAAAATTCGTTTTTGAATTAGTGGTGTCTAGTCGAGCTGAAGGAACAATGATCAGAATATGTGATGATAACTAGCCTAATGTGAATGTAGTATTGATGTCTTTAGATTATTGGCCTAGATTTAACTAATATGTTTAGGATTGGAACCCCATTGCTGATTTTTTTGCTTCTGAATGTCCGAGGCTTTTGGATTATTGATGATTTGATGCTAGCTCTGCCATGATAGGACTTAATTTGAACTTAATTTCTCTTGCTTGTGGTGGTAAGATACTTTGAAAGATAAGTGCCTTGCTCTTTTGTGTTCGGTAAAACCGACAAGTTCTTTCAGTATGATCCTGATCCTTTCTCTCTCTCCCTTCAGAAAATAAAAAATGGTTCAGAAAAAGGGTTGAGAGTGTGACCTAGAAGTCCGTAGTCAACCCTAGCGAGTTGCCGGCTGCTTAAAAAGTGAAAAGAAAAAAGGACAGAAATGCGAAAAAGAAAAGAAGAAGAAAAGCAGTAAGAAAAGAAAAGAAAAAAAGAGAAGAGAAAAAGGAAGTGAGAAAGGGGGAAAAAGGATCAGGATCAAAAGTCGATTGATGCTCTGTTTGGTATGAGAATTTCGATAGAAGGGGTTCTTGTGCGCACTGATCGATACCCCATAGGTGATGATGCATTTATCTGAACTAAATTGAACTTAATGAGCTGGTTAAAATGAATTGATGGTTTGATTAATATTGGATTTAGAGTAGGAAGCATGCTTTTAGTTATGTGGTGGTAAACAGTTCTTCATGATGGTTGTTTAGGATCGGTGTCTTTTGAGTTTTTGATATTTATGCTACAGGTTTATGAGATTATGGGAGTTTCTATGTGGTTTCAAACCTTTTCTCTAGATTGGGTCTTGCTTTACTTGGGGATAAGCAAAGATCTAAGTCAGGGGAAATTGATATCACTCGATTTTGATGCTTTTTAGTGGGTATTTATACTTGCTATTTGGCATCATTCGAGTGCTTTTCTTGTGTTTTTGGAATATTTTCATGTTTCTAGGTGTTTTGGACGTTATAGAGCAAAAAGGTGGATTTGTGCAATAAATGGATACGATCTGACAAATGCAGAAGCAGAGTTCACCAGACGAGCCAAAAGTTAATTGACATTTGAAGATGTTCCCATGGATGGATTGAGCTGAGATTCTGACTCAACCTGGCCACGTGAGTTAGCTTTCATATGAAAGTGATTTGAGATTAATCCATTTATGCAATCAAAGTTATGGCGATTTTACTGAAGACTGGTCAAGTTGTCTCGCAGAAGAAACATGTGCAACACGTGAGGAAGTAGATCGATCGATCCAGGATATAGATCGATCCATCCAGAAGCTTATCAAACTTATGGAAATTTTGATCGATCGATCCTACCTTAGATCGATCGATCCATGAAGAAGAAGAACGTCAGATCGATCAATCCACACTTGGATCGATCGATCCATATGCTCGAGAAAACTTGAAGATTTGCAAAAAGTCGTTTTCTTCCTCATGACTTATCATTGGTTTTCCTTATTGGGTTTTATATTCTTTTTATTTATGAACTCTATATAAGCCTTAGGCTTAGGATTTTATTAGATACACAAAACACAAATTACAATTCATTATTTTTTCTTTTGAGAGCTTTTCAGAGAGAGAAGAATCGTGACACCTATATTTTGGAGAAGAATTATGAACTCTCTTATTTTATTAAATTTGGTTTTTGAATATCTTTTCTTTTTCTATGATTGTTGATTGCTTGGCTATATCTGAGTAGTCTCTTTGTTAGGTTTTAGAGATTTCCTAGGAAAAATAAGTTTTGGTAGTTAGGGTTTGACGTTAACGGACTCAATTTATTAAGTTATTAGTCTAGATTTGTTATCATTGCTTGAATTATCCTGATCACCTAGTTCATGATTTTATGTTAATAAATACAAAGGGATTTGGTTTTTTTTAATATGACCTAGTCTAGATGAATAAGTATCTCTGCTTGCGGGAGTATTATCTTTGATGATTATGAACATATCGAATCTATAATCACTGCATGATTTAATTGTCTAATTTAGAGATCTAAGATTTTGGGAGAAGGTTAGTCTTTATTTTTAAGCAGACAGGTTAACTAGGCAACCTATAGGGACTATGGATAACTTGACTATTAAGTTTTGGAATGTAGAGATACCCACATATTTTGTGGTGTTGGAAATGGATAAAGAGCCAAAAGATCCACTGATCTTAGGAGCAATCTATAGGGACTATGGATAACTTGACTTAAATCATAAAGTGATAATAATGCAACCATGATCAAATTCTATAGGAGCACTTGTTATTTGAATAACATGGATAGTGGCTGTATTCGTTGTGGATGGGGCGATAATTAGCTGTGGACAATGACCGTAATTTCCGTGGTCAGTGGTCGTAATTTTTTGTTCACACAAGATGCCATAATTTATATATATATATAAATCATCCAAGAGGAGGAAATATGGTAATATGCTCATCTAGGAGCGTTTGAAGGTGATTTCTCAATGTTAAAGGAGTTGTTGCGAGCGCATCTATCTGTTTTAGGATTGAAAGACGTTCTTCAAGAAAGAGAGATCTAAATTTTATTTGAGATCAGAAAAGATGAAAAAAAACCAGCATATGAAGAAAGATTGAATAGAGAAGAATTAGAGATACTTGAAAGATGTGAGAAAGCCATGAATCTCATCATTCTTAATTTTGGAGATCAAGTAGTCACGAAGATTGGTTCTTGTACAATAGCAATCTATACGTCGTCAACAATGGAAATGTTGTTCTACCTAAAACTCTTCCTTATAGAATTTGTTTGCAACACGAATTATATGTTTAGAATGTCATAATGAAAATCTATTGATGAGAATGTTGATGATTTCTTGAAGGTTGTAGGAGACATGGCTAGCGTAAATGTCACTGTCTCAGGAGAAGTACAAGCAATTCTACATCTCAACTCCTTACCAAATCAGTACGACTATCAGAAGGAGACTTTGAAGTATGAAAGAGAAACACTAACTCTAGATGAAGTTGTAGCTGCAACAAGATCAAAGGAGATGGAACATAAAAGAAATAATAGTAAACCAAAAGGAAGGTGAAGCATATCCTGTGAGAGGAAGGCCAGAGAAAAGGGAAAACAACAACAAAAACAAAGACAATATGAGATGACCAAGATCAAAGTTAAAATCAAAGAAAGACTGTTATGCAAGGAAAAAGAAGTTGGAAAATGAAAATGTAGGTGAAGGGGTTGTTGGTGTAAGAATCTCCTCAGCTAGATTTCATCTTATTTATGAAGAAATGCTTCAGAGTAATCGATAGGTAAAGGCCTCAGGAATTATCAAGAAGATATTATACTTAAGTATAGTCAAAGGGTGCCTAAGCATTTAGTACTCGGTGTGACGCAGGTGGACAGAGAAGTAACCTGAGCAAGAGAGGACCGAGTCGTAGCTGCTCTGAGATTCCTGGAAAATATGCTGAGGTCTCAAGTCGTGGGAGTTCAAATGAGCAAGAATATCGTAGCTGAAATATGAGATATCTGAAAGCCTCAAGAAGAATTCAGAGAAGTTGAAGTAGTATAAATAGGTAGAGAGTAAAAAGTGAGAAGGATACTTTTACTTTTTTTACGCAGAACTTGTATGTGAGCTTAGGCATTTTTGAGAAATTCTTAAATATGAAAATTAATTATCCATAAATTTGTGTTGCGATTATTTTTATTTGACAAAATTCTACGAATTTTTTCAAGTATGTTTTATGATTTGTTTTGTATATTTTAGCATCCAAAAAATTGACGCCGTCTGTGGGAAATTTTTATTTTCTTACGCAAAAGAATGTCACAACCAGATCCATCACAATCATCAATGAAGAACAACAATCAAAACTAGAAGGATACACCATCACGATCCATACACTCTGTAAAACCGTGCAATCAATAGGCGAGAGTCTCGAGACCCAGGACACCATGAACCAATCCCTCCCCAACCGGCTTGACATGATAACAAAATAATCCACATATCAGGCCAAGGCAATTACATAACGCCTTGATCGAGCGATCTCAACCCGCCGTAGATCACTTCGTCTAGTGCGATGATTTCCCATCACTAGGGAACATTCGTGGATACTATCCTTCACTCCAACACCTAACTCGATCAAAAATCATACGCAACGCTTAGACATTGCATGCGCTCCACCAAACACCGATTCCCGATAGGAAAAACCCACTCCACGACCTGACTTACAGCGGATCCTGAGGGCGTTCACAACCAGACCAACTTGTCCCAAGACTCGGACCATGGCGCACTCCTATCCGGCCAAGTGACTACCATCAGCCTCACACCTATACGGCCAAGCGATCTCAGCCCTAGGCTCAGGAGATCTAAGAGATGAAAATTTCTCTCCAAGAGGTTGTCCTTCAAATGAACATTAAGGTTCACCATGCAATCAACTATGCACCCGAGCTAGACCGAATAATGGATGAAACCATGCGAAGTTCATACGCTCCACATATCAAAAATACAAAAGTGTGAAATCAAGAAAAAATCAAATCCCATTTTACGAAGAAAAAACAGACTCCGGCGTGTATATAACAGCCTTTCAAACAGTAGTCGGTCACGCGCAGTTCGACGAACATGAAAGGGACGCAGGTTATTGTCAACTCTTGAGTGAAAACCTCCAAAGACCAGCACTGATGTGGTTGTCCAGATTACCTGAGGGATCCGTCTAAAACTTTGAAAAAATGAGTTTAATGTTCCTCAACCGTTACTTAGTGTATATCGAATAAGACATCTCTGATGCGGATATGTGGAGCATGACTCAAGGGCCAAACTGACCCTCTAGGTAGTTCATTGACTGATTCAAAGAAATCATATCTCGAGTTGTTGTTACAGATAACGTTGTTATCGTAGCATTAAAAAATGTCGTTTGGGCTAGTAAAAATTATGGAAGGATCTAATCCTATATCCCTCATCAACCATAGACAAGCCCTCCATAGTGGGAAGGTCTTTTCTCGAATAGGGAAGACCTTATCGAAATGTGCAAAAGGGGGAGAGATAAAAATCCAAGGCCCCCATTACCTAACTCAAGGCGCCCGGTCTAAGCAGGCAATCAAGCCTTTTACACAAATAAGCCGACGAGCGGTCCTCATAACTAATCAAAAAGAGACAAGGAATGGCGAAGCACAAAGAAACACTGCGACTTTCACATTCAAGACGGACATTTGACTAAGGAATGCAGAATATTCTAATCGTTTTTATTCGAGAAATACCAATAAGATGAACTGGTCAAGCCCACCCAGATTAACACAACGAACACGCAGCAAGGCACAAAGGAACCGAGCGAGGAAGAAAATCCTTTAAAAAGGCCCTGAGAAGAGTTGTCACTAGTTTCCCAAACTCCACCTTTAAAAAAGGCTCAACATGAGAAACAATCATTTCTACCTCAACTGAGTCACATAGATTAAGGCTTATGAGTGGAAGGGTTGCATTATGTGAAAAATGGCAGAACAAACCTGTCGAAGTTAGCGCACCGATCCTGTTTGATGAACACCCATATCCTTAACAAAATTGTGCATCGACATGTCTTAAATAAAAGGAACACCCATATCCTTAACATAATTCACGAGCCCATGCATATGGAAGTCTGCCATGACGCTAAGGACAATCAAGCTGCCTATGCATATGGAAGGCGTTTCTCAGATGTTCAAATTCATTGTGATAGATCAGCCATTGATATATATACGCCATTCTAGGGACGCCCTGGATAAACACAATGAAAGCAGTACAATCCACCTATTCCCGAAAAAAGAAAGAACTAAAACTATCAAAGGAAGCAGAATGTTGATATGTGCTTGCTACCTGGCTGAGCTACAACATAGGAAAAACTAATTATAGAAATTATAGATCGGAAACTGACCAAGCCGGGACTCCTTAGCTATAAAGCACCTAAGTTGGACGAGGCACCCCAATATTACATTAGCCCAGGATTCCGTGAGCGATGCGTAGGAATAAGTTCTAAATGACAAAAGGGAGAACCTGATTAACTTCCTCAAACAAAACAAAAACACCTTCTGATGGAGCACAACATACGTGCCCAATTTAAGCTTGGATATCATATTCCACGAGCTAAACACATATCCAATTTATAAATTGGCCAAACAATAAATGTAAGTTGGGGGCCGAGTGCGCTTTGGTACTACAAGACGAGATAGATAAATTGCTGAGTGCTAGGTAAATCACCGAAGTAAAATACCCTAAATGGCTAGCCAATCTCGTTGTAGTTAATAATAAAAATTGGAAATGGAGAGTATGCATTGATTTCACGAACTTGTCAAAGCATGTCCCAACGACAGCTTCCCATTACCGAACATAAATCAATTGGTAGAAGCCACAGTAGGATACAAAATTCTTTTATTCATGGATGCTTTCTTAGGCTATTATAATATACTCATGCATCCGGACAATAGAAAGAAGACGAGTTTCCTTACCGACAGAGACATATACTGCTACAAAGTAATGCCTTTCAACTTGAAGAATGATGGGGTAACCTACCAATCCTTCATGAATAACAAATTGGAAAAATGATGGAAGTTTATATCGACAACATTCTCGTCAGATCCTCAGACGAAGAATACCATATAGCAAACCTCTGCCTTTTCTTCCAAATCCTAAACACATACGAAATGAAGTTTAACCCAACCAAGTGCACCTTTGCGGCTTCCTCAGGAGAATACATAAAATACCTAGTGACCAAAAGAGGCATCGAAGGCAACCCCTAACACATTAACGCCCTACTAAGGATGTCATCACCAAAAACCGCAAGAGAAGTGCATAGTTTGACGGGCTACATAGTGGCCCTAACCCGCTTCATATCCAAATCAACGGATAAATGCTTACCACTCTACAACCTGCTCAAAGGAAAAAAATTTGTATGGAACAATGAGTGCAAACAAGCATTCACATTACTGAAAAAGTACCTAATGACACCCTCTGTGCTCTCAAAGCATGAGGAGGGGGAAACATTTGCTTATATAGAGCAGTATCGATGCATGCTATAAGCTTTTTATTTGTGCACGAAGATCTTGGAAACTTAAATCCAATCTTCTACCCGAGAAAAATGATTGACGACGCGGAAATGAGGTAGATAAAAGTAGAAAGATTAGCCCTCACTGTCGTCCCCTTAGCGAGAAATTTGCGGTCCTACTTCCAATAACACTAAATCTTCGCCTTCTCAAATTCGCTTCGTAATATTTTACATAGTCCAAATCAATCAGGAAGACTGCCCAAATAGGCAGTTGAACTGAACGAGCACAACATATAGTTCAAAATCAGAACATGCATAAAATCACAAGTGTTACCACAATTCCTCATCTAACTAACCCTTGAGATGGAAGGCAAACCTTAATATCTTGAGGAACAATGGTCCTTATATGTTGATAGAGCAAGATCCAAACATGAGTCATAAGTAGGAGTGCGACTGATTGCCCCAACGGGCGAAGTGCTCAAATAATCCTACAGGCTAAACTTCGTGGCCTCGGACAAGGAGGCCGAGTATGAAGCAATGATAGCCGGTTTATGGTTGGCGTCAGCAATCAGAGCCAAACAAATCAATGGATACTATGACACCCAGCTTCTGGAAATCAGTTCAGCAGGGAATATAAAACAAGAGACGACCGAATGGAAGCACAATTAGAAGTGGTGAAAAATCTGTCAAAGGACTTCCTTAGATGCGAACTAATCAAATACCCAGCGGGGAAAAACACTCCCACAAATGACTTAGCAGCCTTGGCCTCAACCACGGATGCCCAAACTACAAGGATTATCCGTGTCGAAACCATCGACAAACCCAACATATCAATAGCAAAGGCGACTTCTGCAATTCAAGAATCGATCGAAGCGAACAATATAAATCCTAACTCGAAAGATGTAGAGGATAACGAGATACGTCCAGATGCAAATGAAGTCCAAGCAGCCATTTACTAGCGTATGTCAAAGATGGAATCCTGCCACCCAAAAATCTGGACACAAGAAAACCGAAGGGCAAAAGTGCCAGATACACTCAAATAATTAGAAACTTCTACAAGTGGAGCATTCGTCTTCCTTTCCTAAAGTGTATATCCGGCCAGGAAACTAGGAAGATAATAAGAGAAGTTCATGACGGAACGTTTGGTAACCACTCGGGCGGAAGAGCCCTTGCATTTCAAGTAAAAACATATGGCTATTATTGGCCCAAAATGATAACTGATTCTGAGGAATGTACAATGAAATGTAAGAAATACCAAAAAAATGCACTACTCATCCACCAACCTACTAAAGAGATGCAGTTAATCACCTCCTTATACCCCTTCATACTACTTCTCCAAATTGGTAAAGGCGGAGTCCTATGAAAAATTGAAATTCGAGAACATTGAAGCGTTCATCTCGAAACACATAATTTGCCTCCACAATATCGCCTACGAGATCCATACAGACAACAGTCCCCTAATCCAATTAAGAAAGATTCCAGCAATTATGTGAGAGAATGAGAATCACTCTCACCTACTTAACACCCTACTATCCTAAGGAAAACGATCAAGCCGAAGCCATCAACCAAAATTGTGCTTGATGAAATAGAAAAATGACTCGATGTAAAGAAAGAAAAAAGGGCAAACAAATTAGAAGGAGTGATCCTATCATATAGAACAAACCCAAGGAGATCAAAAAACGACTCTTTGTTTTCCTTAGTATATGGAACATAAGCGATGATACCATCTCGGACCGAAGTGTCAAGCATGAAAAGAGAATTGGCCCCAAAAAATAGCGACAAAAATGACTAGATGCTAATCGATATTGCAAACACAATTTACGAAAGAAGAGATCAAGCAATGGTGCAGCTGCAAAACTACCAAAATTCCGCAAAACGATTCTACAAAAAAGGATAATGTAAAGTGTTGCGTGATGTTTTTCCTGCTAGAGCATAAATGAACGCAGGAAAACTATGAATAAAATGAGAAGGCCCATATAGAGTTTCTAAAAGCATGAAGCCGAAAATCTATGGACTAGAAGACTAAAATGGAAACGAATAAAAAATTCCATGGAACGCTCAGCACCTCAATAAATTCCACTGTTAATGAAATTTATTTCTTTTTATGCAATTTCAAAAAAAATCATTTGTAGCTTTTATCAGCGAAATACGGCCAGACTTGATCCTCGTATTACGGGTATGTAGGCAACTCGTCTTATGAGTTCATCTTTGAAAATATATAAAACATAAACAAACCTTAATATTCATTTAAAGGAAAAATCAGGAAGATGAGTTCATCTTATGAGTTCAACATTCCATTCCCACTTAAAATTTTTTTCTCACAGAATGGTGAGATAAATCTACATTATTTGTCTTTCCCTAGTATTCCTTTTCCACTCTTAAATTTTTCTCAAAAAATGGGAGAGATGACACTAATCTTTTGTCCTACCCTAGTATTTAGTCTCTACCCTTGAGTTTTTATTCTTAGAAAATAAAGATAGTAAATGCAGACTCCCTTGATACCGCACAACAGTTCTATAAGCATTCACTCAATACCCAGCTCAATGAACAAAGGAAGCGAAGAAAACGACAATAAACTTTATGCAAAACCCATCAATCCTCACAAGCAACATAGGCTTCACAGGTCGGTACCATAAGAGTCATAGAAGCATTTCACTTACGTTTTAGTCAAANGGGGGGGGGGGAGAAATGTACCTATATCCAATACTTCGAACATAAAGTAACAATTTTAAGCTTCTAATACAAATCAATCCATAACCCAAACACAATATAAAGCCACATAACACATTGTTGACCTAGTCAGCCAAACAATACATTACACACCAACTAATGGGGTAGTAGACTCAGCAACCTTCACTAGTTTGTAAAAGCGCTAAATCTGAGCTCCGTCTCTCATTATACAACAATATTCCAACTTAAACCGTTACACGATTTTCTTATGACCCTTATGATCTTTCAAACGCACATGCTAGTCTATTGTGAAAAACCAAGCATCAAAATGAAAAAATCTTATTACCAGTTACACGACAACTGAATGTAACGCCAGAAAAAACACTAAGGCATCCAAGTACTGATAACATGATATTTTAGTGTGATTGTGTCTCAATCAATTCTTATCATACTATCATGTCATTGTAGTATAGTTAGGTGTCAATCCAGTCAGGTGTGTTATTAACCACTCTAGATGCAGATGGATTCTACTAATTCAAGTCAAATAAGAAAGTGGGTTGTTTTCTAACAATCCTAAACAAGATAACATGCAGAAAATAAAGAGGACACGAAAACTAACATGCATAAATAGAATTAAGCGTAAACAACAAGTGAAGTAAAAAACAGGGAAGAAAATAGGGGTAAAAAGTAATCAAGGGGAAAATAGTTCCGAAAGACGGGGATAATTGATTAGTATTCTCTCTAACTACCTGAGTGTCTAACATACCTCAAACAAGAGCTATCCCTAGACGATAGATTCATAGACAATCAAATCCAATTCATTGACAGATGATTACACGCTAGGTAGTATCCAGACCTAACTACTGTTAACGGAACTCTACCTAGCAGGCACGAACAAACAATCTACCTAAGCCAATAAACACCCTAGACATCCAATTCCTTGGGCTAGGTATGTAAATCTCTGAAATTATTATGATTAGGCATTTCATCAAATAGTTTTCGGGTGCTGAAATGCTTAAGTTCAAATTGCAATTGATCATAAATAAATAAGCATTATGGATAATGAAAGAGAAAGGATCAATGAACAATCAATCGTAGACACCTAGGAGGAACAAGGGTTCTACACTAATCTACCCCATCCTTAGAAACTTGAGTACTACTCACTACACATGGTGGATATGAAATCAGGAAACCATAAAACATAACTTCAAAACAGAACATCATGATCAAAGTCAAACTGTGAAAAACATTAAGAACAACAAAGTCAGAAAAACCAGAGGATGATGATCAAGATGAAAAATCAGAGATGCAGGATATAAAGATGAAGAACAACAAGAACACCAACCCATAAAAACAATGATCCAATGAAACAATAACAAAATCCAGAAATGATGATCAAGGCAAAAACGAGATTAGAAGTGAAAAACAGTAGATCAATATGCACCAGATAGTTCACAACCTTAAACTAAACATCAAAATGAAGAAATAAAAAACTATACATAAACTTCATAAGAAATCTGGGTGTGGATCAACAAGAACATCAAAGGAAAATAGAGAGAAAATAAACCTAAGAAAAAACCCAATATGGCATAAAATAAAGCTTATTCCAAAAGGAGGCGTTTTTGGGGTTTATATAGTAGTTCAGAAAAAACACTAAAGCACTAAAACACAAAACGTAATGATTGATCTTGATACTTAAATTTGGTTAATTATGAAAATGGCATTTGGTCAAGTTGTAGCTTGATGTGTCGTCAAGCCAAAAGGTCGAGGCATAGCTCAATGTGTTGTCGAGCTGGTTCGTCGAGGTGGCAGAGGGAGATGATCGAGTCGGGCTTGATGGTTGATTGAGGGACTTGGCTGATAGTAGGATTTTTCTGTTCTAAAGAGATTAATTCCCCATCATTGTAGTATAAATAAGGTGTCAATCCAAATGGGTGTGTACTTACAATCAAGATTGCAATGGATGATTCTAAGTCAAGCTAATATGAATAAATGGTGGTTTACTAACAGGTCCTAAGTGAAGTGAAACATGCTGGAACTAAAAAGCATAAAAAAAACAAAAGCATAAAGCAGAGGAAAAAGCAGAGAAGGTAAAAGTGTAAACAAGTGTAAAGCAGTTCCTGAGGACAAAAGGTAATCAACCAGAGATCCATCCCAATCCACCTAAGCACCTAACATACCTCAAACAACAATGAGATATCCCTAGACAGTATATTCATATGCAACAAAGTCCAATCCCTTGATAAATGGAATCAACCTAAGTAATCACCAGACCTAACTCCCATTAACGGTACACTACCTAGAAGGAATGAAGAACCAACCTACTAAAGCCAGTAAGACCCCTATTCATCCAACCCTTTAGGCTGAGATGCATATCCTAAGCATCTAAGATGTTGCGTAAAAATGAGCTAATCTCTGAAATCACCATGATCAGGCATTCCATTGAATGCTTTTCGGGCGCTGGAATGCCCAAGATCAGATTTTGATTGGCTTGAAAAAAACCAGCATTAAGCCCAATGAAATAGAAGGGATGTATATTCAAACAAGCTTAGGTGCTAAGGTAAGATCAAAACATTAACCCTAGTCTACCCCATCCTCAGGAACTTCAGGAAGCTACTCACTACTCATGGATATGAAAACAGGAAAAACAGAAATCATAACTTCAAAGCTAAACATGATGATCAAAGCTTAAATTATTGAAGAACAGCAAGAACACTAAGAACTCAAACCCAGAAAAGCAAGAACAACAATGGAAAAGTAACAAAACCAGAAAATGATCAAAGCTTAAATAGAAGATTAAAAGCAAAACAGAAGATCAACATGCACTAGATAAACAACAACCTAAAACTAAGCAGGAAAGTAAAACAAAACTGTAGATTAGCATAAAACTGAAATGATTCTGGGTTTTTACACCAAGAACACCAAGAACAACAAAGGAAAAAAAAACCTAAGACAAAAACCTAAAAAGGTAACCAAAACAGAACTTTGTAAAAAGGAGGCGCTTTAGGGCTTATATAGTGTTCAGAGTAAAGCCCTAAATCGCACTAAAGACAAAAACTAATCATTGGCTTGGATCTTGGGTCAAGTCCATTCTGGATTTGAGTTGGTCGGGTCAGAGCTTGAGCTGATGCGTGATCGATCCGTGCTGAAGTGAGATCGATCCGGAGGTGAGGTTGAGATCGATCTGGGATCAATCCAGGCTGAGATTGAGATCGATCTGCGATCAATCAAGGCTTGGGTTGATATCGATCTAGTTCTCGGCTTGAGATCAATCCATTCTTTAGCTAGGGATCGATCTAGTTGTGTCTTGATATCGATCCAGTCTTTGTCCTGGTATCGATCCGGGTTCAGTGCTGGTCCATTCCATATTTTCTGCTCCTTTTCTGAATTCTCACAAAACCATCTTGAAAACTCCTGAAAGTCCTGAAAAATCTCCAAAATGCGTGCATATGCGAATACTAATGCAAAAGTCCCTAAAAGTCACAAACTTGTTGAAAACAACTATAAATGTGATATATGCACACCTAAATAGCTCAAAATTGATGCTAAATGAATTCTAAAAACCATGAAAATTCAGAGTCATAAACTCCTCCAAACTAAATCCTTGCTTGCCCTCAAGCAAATAATTCAGAAGTTTGGGAGTGAGGTTTGAAAGTGGGAACTCTGAACCAAAACATGCTGCTAACACAGGTAATATTAATGTCCTGGTTACTACTTCTAGAATGCAGTCCTAAGCTCATCCTACTTAAAAACCTTAGCCAAACTCATCACAGTTCATCACAAACCAATTTCAACTTCCACAATGCATTCAAATTCGCTTGCTCCTCTAACATTCATTAATCAGGAACCATGGATCAAGTAATGTTCCTTCAATGAACTCATTTGGTCAAGGACATGTTAAGGAGTAAAGACGACCCCTTCATGCAATGGTTAAGAATTCATAACAAGAGTTCTCTCAAAAGGGAATGAGCTTTAGCAAAAGTCTAAAGGTAGGAACACTTAGATGCATACAGAAATAGAACCCCATCTACCCAATGCTAATGAAACCTAAATTTCCTGATTCTACCTAGTAAGAAATCATAAATCTACCCTTTTGAAACTCAAAGTGATCATACCCATTCACATTCCCCCTTTTTCATCTTTTCCTTGTTACACTTAGGAGAGACTTCTTTCTCAAATAGTTGCTAGGTGTTTCAGGAACTTTTTTACTTAAACACTTATGGCTTTAGACCTTTCTCAAATACTTTATCTTATTCTTCACTAGCCATACTTCTTTTGCATAACATTGTTCCCCCAAAATTTCTACTAGCATGTTTTGATTCTTTTTCCATTCCTCTCCTAAGGCACTTTCTTAACATTTCCTTTTTAGCAACTACCAATACCCTTTCATTTGTTTCCACCCAAATTAACATTCAAAATTGAATCCCACCTAGTCCTATCTAGCCCAAAAAGCAAGGACTAGAACTACATGAGACCATATTCTTGTAAGTTCGAACCTAACACGTTCTACCAAGCTCATTCCATAAAAATTCTTCCATTCAGTAGTAAATTCAGGGTTTGAAAAAAGGGAAGGTTCAAGGGTGGGGATTCTACTTGGGTTAACAAGAGTGGTAAAATGTAGAAGATAACCCAAATACGTATATACTATCCATGAGTTCATATTCCACACACAAACATGATAATTAAACATTCAAATTCAAGTTCTAATAGATAGGAACAAAATTCAAATCACACCATTCTTCAGGAGGCAAATGATCATGCAAGTTCACATTCCAAGCAAGGTGCAGTTTAACTTCAAACAATTTAAGGATGCATTAGACAACTAATAACCAGGGCACTAACATTTTCTGAGAAACATCATACTTACAAGGTTATCATCTTCCTAGTTCTCTATGCATATGCAACTACATGAAAATTCAACATCTTATATGCAACTATATGAAATGAAACGACAATGACACTCTGTTTTTGAAGAATGATTTTCGAAAAATTTTCAAATTTTTTATGATTCTTAAATGCTAATAGATGCTATAGAAAAAGGAACAAACAAAAAAAATTTCATTAATAGCAGGTCCCCCGAATCCTCCCCCAAACTTGAATTACACAGTCTCTGTGTAAACAAAGTTTTGGATTGGACTCAAGGTAGGACGGGATAGTGAAAAAGCATAAACACACAAAAGCATGCATAATCGGGTAATAGAAATAGATGGAGGTGTAGCGGATCATACAATGGTTGTTTGGAGGAGACTTCAGGTATCTGGAGTGTGGGAGTTGGATGAACTCTCGTCAAGAGAGAGATTGGAAAGGTTGTCTAAGCATGATTCCAAGTATGGCACTTTTTTGATGATGGCTTGATCGGTGGAGTAGTCGTGGTTGAACATGATGTTCTCGCTCCTCCTGAGCGACGTTCTTCTACTGTTCAGGAGTAAGATAATCCCTTTGGTGTCGCTTGTTCTCTTGAATTGGTAGCAGAACTGTTCATCTATTCTCCCCATTATGAACTGAATGTCCTTTAAATGATCATAGTTCAACAACCTCGAGGTTTAATCAATCTTTTCGAGGTAGACTTGGGTATAATGCATGATAGGAGTGATCCAGCCTCCTACTCGTATTTGAGGTGCTCTCCTTTCTTGTGAAATCCAAGTGAGATCTTGAAATTTTGACAATTTTCTGAGAAATAGCTTAAGAGGACAAGGTCTCCTTTCATAGAGGGCTATGAACAAGAATTCATCTTGGAGGACACTGCTAACGTGTGAGGCAATGCCCAGACTCAAGAAATTCATCTCTTCCCCCAAAATGTAGCTTGTATCTCTCCTAGTAAAGAAAGAGTTTGTGAGGATTTAGTGCACGTAACGGATTACCAGGTGGCGGATGAGGGCGATCTTGGTCTTCCCGTCTTTGAAAACCTTGGATCCAATTATGCTCCAAATGAGTCCAATCTCATTTGGAGTATCTTCGAATGTGGCTGGTTGAGATTTCACAGTGTGTAGACCGTAGATATACTCAAACTCACTAAAAGTGATTGTGTGAGTTTTCCCGTAGAGATCCTTGAAGGTTATAAACCCACCCTTGCTCTTGTCGTACCCACTCTTTTTGACATATCTCACTTTTAGGGAGACACGGTACATACACGTTGGTTGTTGATAAGATTCAAAATCCATGTTAAGTACGCTCGGTATTCCCATGTTCCTGAGAATGTTCTTCACTTGCTGCATCAGGACTTGGAAAATCTTTAAGTCTGAAGGTACGTTTGACATGGTTGCACCTGAGAGATCAATAAACCATTTTGGGAAATTAGCAACTTTTCAACATATGACAGTTCCCACCACTTATCAAATACAAGTTTCACACACTCATCATGCATAACTCTTAAATCATAGTTTAATCTTCTTTAAAAACCGAAAATTTTGTAAAAAATCAGACTTGAAAGAATGGAAACCGAATAGAAGATGCTATGCTTGATGAGTTCTCCACTTTAAATCTTCAGGAAACGATTTAAATTAAAGGATTTCGGTAGTGAAAGTTATTAGAGTTATGATGAAAGAGAGAGATGGAGATACTCCCTTAAATAGAGGGGATGACTTGAATTGTTGTGGTTGAGAGGAGTTGTGGATGTTTGTGGTTGAGGAGTAAAGTAGTAGTTGTGGAAGAGGATTAAAGAGGAGGTTTGTGGAGGAGGGTTAAAGAGGAAACATTGGTGTGATGGGGGTGGTGGATGTGTAAGGGACATGATGGTGTATCTTGGAAAGGTGGGATTAGACATTGTGGTGTTCGCATCAATGACGGCTCAATGTAACACCTCCCACTAGCTCGATCTTGCGGCTTGATGTTCTGCTTGGATCGATCCAACCTGGCTCGGTCTCGTCGCTTGATGTTGGATGAATCAGACCATTTCTCCAAGAATGTTTCCTAACTACCTAGAACACCACAAACCAATTTAAAAGTAAAACGCATTAGATGAAGTACTGAAAGATAAAACGCAGAAAGGGAATATATACAAAGATAGACATGGGACTTCCTCCCAAGTGAGCTTGTTTATAGTCACTCGGCTTGACTTCCTATTTTCAAGATCAGTGCCCCCGAGATGGTTCCCCAAGGAGAACCGAGGTTTCTTCTGAGATTGCCCTATCTGCCAAGTATGGTTTCACTTGTTGTCCATTTACTGTAAATTCATTCCCATTTTTTTCAATCAAAGTAATAGCTCCATATGGTTGAACTTTCTTAACAGAGAATGGCCCGGACAACCTGGATTTGAGCTTTCCTGAGAACACCTTCATCCTTGAGTTGAACAAAAGGACTTGGTCACCAACGTTAATTTCCTTCACTATAATCTTTTTGTCATGAAACACCTTGGTCCTCTCCTTGTATATTTTGGAACTCTCATAAGCATTCAGTCTGACCTCTTCTAGTTCATGCAGGTCTATTTCCCTTTTCTCTTGATCTATTTTGAGATCAAAGTTTAGGAGTTTAGTTGCACAGAGTGCCTTATACCCTACTTCCACCGGCAAGTGGCATGCCTTCCCAAAGAGTAGCTGAAATGGCATTCGTCCTATTGGCATTTTGAAAGATGTTCTGTATGCCCATAGTGCGTGATCCAGCCTTATCGACCAATCTCTCCTGGAGGTTCCAACAACCTTTGCTAAAATTGCCTTGATCTGCCTGTTTGATACTTCAACCTGTCCACTCGTTTGTGGATGATAAGGTGTTGCCACTTTATGCTTCACTCCATACCTCTTCAGCAAATTTTCAAAGACCTTGTTTATGAAGTGAGAACCTCCATCACTAATTACTACCCTTGGAACCCCCAAATCTTGGAAAGATTATGTTTTTGAAAAGCTTCAGAACCACCTTTGCATCGTTGGTTGGACTAGCAATCGCTTCTACCCATTTAGAGACATAGTCGACAACTACTAAGATATAGCTATTACCAAAATATGGGGGGTTGAATGGTCCCATGAAGTTAATCCCCCAAACGTCGAACACTTCAAGCTCTAATATTGGATTATGGGGCATCTCATTTATTCTCCTAATGTTTCCTGCTCTCTGACATGGGCCGCACATAGAGATGAAACCGTGTGTGACTTTAAACAGTGTCGGCCACCACAGACCTGCCTGCAGGATTTTTTGAATAGTCTTAAATGTTGCAAAGTGACCTCCATTGGAGGAACCATGACAATGTTCCAGAATTCCTCTCACTTCATCTTCAGTTACGCACCTTCTGAATAATCCGTCTGGACCCGTTTTGTAAAGAAAAGGGTCATCCCAATAGTAGTGATTTACATCACTCAGAAACTTCCTCATTCTATATTTATCAAAATCTTCAATAATTGTTCCACAGACCTTGTAATTAACTAAGTCATCATACCATGGTGCTGCTTTTGTTGTCACTACTTCACTTTCCAAAAATGCACATGTATGAATTATCATGAGTGTTTCTTCAGGCATAGAGTCATCAATTGGAACTGAGTTGTCAATCCTTATTCCTGACAAGTGATCCGCTACTCCATTTTCAATATCTTTCTTATCCACTATCTCCATGTCAAACTATTGCAATAAGAGAATCCATCTCAATAGTCTCGGTTTGGTGTCCTTCTTCGCATAGATATGCCTCAGTGAAACATGATCAGTATAAACTATCACCTTCGAACCAACCAAGTAGCTTCTGAATTTTTCAAATGAGAAGACTACTGCTAGCAACTCCTTCTCTGTTGTGGAATACTTTTCCTGAGCATCATCTATGGTCCTACTAGCATAATAGATGACGTGCACCTTTTTATCAATCTTCAGCCCCATGACAGCTCCAACTCCATAGTCTGAGGTGTCGCACATGATTTCGAATGGGTAGTCCCAGTTGGGAGCTTGAACTACTGGTGCAGTTACCAAAGCTTCCTTGATACGGTGGAAGGCTTCCAGACCTTCTGTTGCGAAGTTAAACTCAGCTTCCTTACAGAAAATCCTTGTTAAGGGTCTAGCTATCTTTGAAAAATCCTTGATAAACCATCTGTAGAAACCCGGATGACCAAGGAAGCTTCTAATATCCTTCACTATCTTTTGCGGTTGCAACTGCACCATTACATCTATTTTAGCTTTGTCCACCTCTATACCCTTCTCTGAGATCCTATGCCCTAACAATATTCTTTCCCTTACCATGAAATGGAACTTTTCCCAATTCATAACTAGGTTTGTCTCTTCGCACTTGGTGAGAAACTTGCACAGATTTAACAATCAGGAGGAGAAAGAAGAGCCGTACATGGACAAATTTTCCATGAACACCTCAACTACCTTGTCCATTAAGTCCGAGAAAATGAAAGTCATACACCTCTTAAAGGTGGTAGGTGCATTGCAAAGGCCAAATGGCATCCTTTTATATGCAAAAGTACCATAAGGGCATGTGAGTGTGGTTTTTTCATGATCTTGAGGGTGAATAGGGATTTGGAAAAATCCAATATAACCATCAAGGAAACAGTAATATGGATGGTTGGCTAGGTGTTCTAACATTTGGTCAATGAAGGGTAATGGGAAATGATCCTTTCAAGATGCTGCCTTCAACTTCATGTAGTCAATACACATCCTATGTCCAGTGATAGTTATTGTTGGTATTAGTTCATTTTTATCGTTTTTAATCACAGTAATTCCTCCCTTTTTTGGGACACAATGAACGGGTGATATCCAAGTACTATCTGAGATAGGATAGATAAAACCAGCATCCAACAGTTTGAGGATTTCCTTTTTTACTACTTCTTTGAAATTAGGATTTAACCTTCTTTGGGGTTCAATGCTAGAGTAGGATTCATTTTCAAGATTAATTCTATGGGTGCATAGGTTGGGTGATATTCCCTTAATTTCATCCAAGAATATCCGATGGCTTTCCTAAACTTCCTCAATTCAGTCAATAGCAAGTTTAACTCATCATTACTAAGTCCATCATTCACTATGACTGGATATGTGGAGTTAGGTCCAAGAAAGGCGTACCTTAGCCCTTTGGGAAGTGGTTTCAGCTCTATAGATGGTGTCTTGAGTTAAGACCAATCCTCAGATATTTCAGAGTCCATTTGTGCTTGGACACGTTTTTGACTTGGTTTCTCCTCGAGTCCAATCTCTTCAGCAGTTGAGAAGACTTGTCTTTCCGAACCTCGGATATCTTCGAATTGTTCTTCAGGCTCCAGTGGTACATGTGAATCCAATATTATCTCGTACCCCAGACCTTCACCATGTAGATCCCCTTTATCCCCATTCCTGGTCAATGTGATTTGGAGGTGATCTTCCTAGCTAATCTCTTCCAAGAATTCATCAGCAAGTTGATCCATCTCTTCCATGTAGAAAATCTATCCTTCAGCAGCAAGTTTCTTCATAACTTTGTGAATGTCGAAGGTCATCTTCAGTTCCTTACATGAGCTGAATTTTTCCTTTTTGAACATCAATAACAGCTCCAACAGTAGCCAAAAATGGTATACCCAAAATCAGAGGGTCTCTAGGTTCCTCACTCATGTCTAAAACCATGAAGTCAGTTGGGATTCCAGCCACTCCAACCTTTGTAGGTAGATCTTCAAGGATTCCATGTGGAATTCACATTGATCGGTGTGCAAGTACTAGAGATATATTGCAGGGTTTAATATTGTTGAAGCCTAACTTCCTTGCAACTGATAGAGGCATAAGGCTTATTGAAGCTCCTAGATCGCATAAGCATTTGTTGAAGGACAAGGGACCTAGCGAACAAGGTAAGGTAAATGATCCTGGATCTGCTAGCTTCTTTGGGATTGAGGTCCTTGTGATGATTGCACTACATTCTTCACTTAGAACTACTATTCCCTGAATCTCTTTTCCTTTCTTGGTGATAGCGTCCTTCAGGAACTTCTTGTATGAAGGCATCAAAGTGATTGCGTCAAGAAGAGGTACTTTGATTTCAGTGTCCTTCATATATTTCTCAAAAATACTTTTATACTTCGCCATGATTTCTTTCTTGAATCTAGAACTAAAAGACAACCTTGGAACGTATGGTGGTGGAGTGAAGGGTGTATCCTTCTTTTATGTTACAGATGGTTGCTCAGCAGGAGGTGGTTTGGTGATCACAACTAATGGTGGTTGCAATGGTTTTTGGGAATAACTTATTGCAGGTTCTTCTTCTTCAGCTTCTTTTTAACACAACCCCCCCCCCCCAAATAGATCAACACTGTCCCCAATGTTAAGAACATTTTGTCATGGTAGTAACTCCTTCCCACTTTGTAGAGTGATTTCATTCACATGAGCAACATCATGGTGGTGTGGAACAGGCTTGTTTTGCAGTTTACGCGATGAAGAAGTAGAGGTGGAGGCAGTCTTGGTTTTGAGGGAAGCGACTCTGAAGGTAAGTGCTTCAATCATTGCATATATGTCATTGAAAGAAGAGTCCAACCGATTCTGAAGTTCACCAAACTTTTTTGATGTCTCCATAACACTAGTGGCCTGACCGTGCAGAAGTTGATGTAACATTGCTTCAATGGGTGAAGATGTAGCATGATGTAGTGTGGTAGGAGGAACAACTGCCTGCTATTGGGGAGAACTACCCCGTGGTTGTGGCTTTTGAAGAAAACCTCGTTTGTGAGCATAGTCGATGAAGGGTTAAAGATCCTTTTGAGGTAGTGTTGAGTTCACCTTGTCGTGTGGGCTAGCAATGTTCTTGCTTATGTAAGAAAGACCAGGGTTGTTGGAGTAGTTGAAGTACCCTTTGTTGTAACGACCTTGGTTTTGTGCATAACACATTTCCTCTTGCAGGGTAACTTCTCCAGCTTGTATCTTAAGTTTTTCTTCATCAGTGATGAAGTGGACTTGATGTTGTTGACCCAGGAGTAACCTGTCCAACTTCTCATCCAGTGCCTTGATCTGCTTCTTTGTGCTATCATCAGAAGCAGAACTACCTCAAGGTGTTCTGTTATAGTCCTCACTGTAAATCCCATCAGACTGGGCAAGGTTTTCTACTAACTCCCATCCTTCATCCATACTTTTTTGAGGAAGTTCTCATTGCTTGCTGTATCGAGCAACATTCTAATCTTGGGCAAAGCACCTCGATAGAGAGTGCTTAGGAGTTGAGAAGAACATTGTAAGGAATGCTTTCTTGCAGGCATCCCAAGTTCTCATGGAGTTCTTGGGAAATGACTTCCCCCATTGGTGTGCCTTCTCCCCAAAAGAGAATGGGAATAGGCGTAGTTTGAAAGCATCCTCACTCACACCATTTATCTTTGTAAGGCTGTAGAAGCGATCAAACTCGTCGAGATGATCGAGTGGATCCTCCAAATGTAGACCGTGGAACTTGTTCCCCTGCACCATTGCGATCAGACTATGCTTGATCTCCAAGTTATTCTTTTGAACTGCAGGTGGATTGATCACATGTCTAATGGTGTGAGTGTTGGGGTTGTTACCAGCAACTCGTTATCTCGTTCAGTGTTTCCCTCCATTTGTAATTCCAACCATCTTAAGTGTTCCGCACGTTCGTGTTCACGTATATCCCGAGAGTATTCCCGTTTAAGAGCTCTGATATCTGCAACAAGAGGAAAGAAAGCAAAAAAAGGTAAACAGGTAAGTAAAGTAGTAAAAGAAGCTTGATCTCAAAAGATCCAAAATCCAGAATCTAGTAAACAACACCCAATTGGCAACAGCGCCAAATTGATAGTAGGATTTTTCTGTCCTAACGAGATCAATTCTCCATCATTGTAGTATAGATGAGGTGTCAATCCAAATTGATAGTAGGATTTTTCTGATCTTAGGGTGGATAGGGATTTGGAAAAATCCACTATACCCATCAAGAAAACAGTAGTAAGGGTGGTTCGCCAATCGTTCTATCATTTGGTCAATAAAGGGTAATGGAAATGATCTTTCCAAGATGCAGCATTCAACTTCCTATAATCGATGCACATTCTATGACTAGTGATTGTTCGAGTTGGTACTAGTTCATCCCTATCGTTTTTATCACAGTAATTCCTCCCTTTTTAGGGGCACAATTAACTGGTGATATGCAAGTACTATCTGAGATATGATAGATAACACCATCATCTAACAACTTAAGGATTTACTTTTTTACCACTTCTTTCAATTTAGGATTTATCATTCTTTGGGGTTCAGTGCTTGATTAAGATTCATTTTCAATATTGATTCTATGAGTGCACAAACTAGGTGATATTCCCTTAATATCATCCAATGAATACCCTATGGCCTTCCTAAATTTCCTCAATTTAGTGAAAAACAAATCCAACTCATTTTCACTAAGTTCATCTTTTACTATAATAGGATATGTGGAGTTAGGTCCAAGAAAAACGTACTTTAGCCCTTTGGGAAGCGGTTTTAATTCCACACATGGTGCCTTGAGTTCATATCAATTATCCAATGTTGCAGAATCTGTTTGTGTTTGGGTAAGTAATGAACTTGGTTTCTGCTCGAGTTCAATCTTTTCATCAACTAAGGACACTCGACTTTCTGCCCTTGAATATCTTTGAATGGTTCTTCAGGCTCCAATGGTCCATGTGAGTCCATTATTAATTTGTACCCAAAAGATTCACTATGTAGATACCCCTTATCCTCATTCTTGGTCAATTTGGTATAGAGATGATCCTCCTCGTCAATTTCTTCAAATAGTTCATCAGCTAGTTGATCCATCTCTTCGATGTAGAAAACCTCCCCTTCTGCAATTGGCTTCTTTATCACTTCCTTAATATCGAATGTCATCTTCAGATTCTTGCCCATATTCAGTTGAATCTTCCTTTTCTGAACGTCAATAACAGCCCCAGCAGTGGCTAAAATCGGTCTACCCATAGTCAGAGGATCTCTAGGCTCCTCACTCATATCTAAAACAATAAAAACTGTTGGGATCTTAGTTACTCCAACCTTCACAGGCAAGTCTTCAAGGACTCTATGTTGAATTATTATTGATTCATCTACAAGTACCAGAGAGATATGGCAGGACTTGAAATTACTTAAACTTAACTTCCTAGCAACTAATAAAGGCATGAGACTAATCGATTCTCCTAGGTCGCAGAAACACTTGTCGAATGACACGGGACCTAGAGAACAAGGTAAGGAAAAAGATCATAGATCTGATAATTTCTTTGGGATTGAGGTTCTTGCAATAATTTCACTGTACTCTTCACTTAGAACTACCATTCCCTGAATTTCTTTTCCTCTCTTGGTGATCGAATCCTTCAAGAACTTCTTGTATGGAGGCATCAGAGTGATTGCATCTAGAAGTGGTACCTTAATTTCAGTGTCCTTCATATACTTCTCAAATACCTCATTTTACTTCGCCATGATTTCCTTCTTCAATCTTGAAAGAAATGATAATCTCGGAACATATAGGGGTGGTATGAAGGATGTGTCCTTCTTATGAGTATCAGTTGGTTTCTCAGTTGAAATTGGCTTGAATTTGTCAACTAGTTGATAATAGGATTTTTATTATGTCTAGAGAGATCAATTTCCCATCATACTTGAGTTTTAAAATATAAATGAGGTGTCAATCCAAATGGGTGAGATACTAATCAGACTAGATACAATGGATGCTTCTAAGTCAAGAAAATATGAAAATGGGGGTTTTCTAAAAGGACCTAAGTGAAAAGAGAATGCAAGAAACTAAAAAGCATAGACGGAAAAAAATGCATAAGAAGCTAAAAAGTGAAAAAAGTAAAAACTAAGGAAAGAGCAGAGAAGGTGAAAATGCAATCAAGTGTAAAGCAGTTCCTGAGGACAAAGGGTAATCAACCAGATATCCATCCCAATCCAACTAAGCACCTAACATACCTCAAACAACAATGAGCTATCCCTAGATAGTAGATTCAAATGCAACCAAGTCCAATCCTTTGATAAATGGAGTCAACCTAAGCAATCACCAGACCTAACTCCCGTTAACGGTACACTACTTAGAAGGCATGAAGAACCAACCTACTAAAGCCAAAAAGGCCCTAGTCATCCAACGCCTTAGGCTGAGATGCATATCCTAAGCATCTAAGGCCTTGCGTAAGGATGAGCTAATCTCTTAAATCACCATGATCAGGCATTCCATTGAACACTTTTCGGGTGCTGGAATTCCCAAGATCAGATTTTGATTAGCTTGAAAGAAACCAGCAATAACCACAATGAAACAGAACAAATGTATATTCAAAAAGCTTAGGTGCTAAGGTAAGATCGATCAGGACATCAACCCCAGTCTACCCCATCCTCAGGAACTTCAGGAAACTACTCACTACTCATGGATATGAAAGCAGGAAAAACTGAAATCATAACTTCAAAGCTAAACATGATGATCAAAGGTTAAACTAGTGAAAAATAGCAAGAACACCAAGAACCCAAACCCAGAAAATAAGAACAACAATGGAACGGTAACAAACCCAGAAAATGATCAAAGCTTAAAACAGAAGATTAAAGAGCAAAAACAGAAGATCAACATGCACCATATAAGCAACAATCTAAAACTAAGTAGGAAAGTAAAAGAAAACAATAGATTAGCATAAAACTTAAAAGATTCTGGGTTTTTACACCAAGAACAACAAAGGAAACAAAAACCTAAGACAAAAAACCTAAAAAGGAAACAAAAAACAGAACTCCCTAAAAAGGAGGCGCTTTAGAGCTTATATAGTGTCCAGAAAAAAGCCCTAAATCGCACTGACGACAAAAACTAACCATTGGCTTGGGTCTTGGGTCAAGTCAAATCCGGATTCGAGTTGGTCAGGTTGGAGCGTGCTTGGCTCAAGCTGAGAAGAATGCGTGATTGATCCATGTTAGGGTTGAGATCAATCCGAGCTGGGGTTGCTCGAATGGGATCAATCCTAGGTTGGAGTGGAAGGTTGCTTGGATCGATCCAAAGGTGATGTTTGGATCGATCCAGATATTAAAGTGGGATCGATCCATGGTCAAGCCGGCTGCTAGGTGTGATCGATCCGTGATCGAGCCGGATTATTGAGTGGGATCGATCCGTGATCAATATAGGCTGTTGAGTGGGATCGATCTGTGATCGATCCAGGCTGAGAGTCAGATCGATCCATGCTTAGGCTTGAGATTTATCCAGATTAAGTGTGGCTCGAAGGTTGGGATCTGTCCAAGCTGAGGTTGAATCGATCCAGGCCTTGTGCTGGTCCTTTCAACATTTTCTGCTCCTACCCTGAATTCTCACAAAACATCCTGAAAACTCCTGAAAATCCTGAAAAAATCTCCAAAATGTGTGCATATAAATGCAAAAGTCCCTAAAAATCACAAACTTACTGAAAAAACATATAAATTTGATATATGCACATCTAAAGACCTCAAAATTGATGTTAAATGACTACTAAAAGCCATAAAAATTTAGAGTCATCAACTCCCCCAAACTAAATTCTTGCGTGCCCTCAAGCAAATAATTCAGAAGTTTGGGAGTGAGGTGTGAAAGTGGGAACTCATAACCAAAACATGCTGCTAACACAGGTAATATTAATGTTCTAGTTACTACTTCTAAAATGCAGTCCTAAGCTCGTCCTACTTAAAAACCTTAGCCATACTTATCATAGTTTATCACAGAGCAATTTCAACTTCCATAATTCATTCAAATTCGTTTGTTCCTTTAACATTCATTAATCAGGAACCATGGATCAAGTCATGTGCCTTCAATGAACTCATTTGGTCAAGGACAGGTTAAGGAGTAAAGATGACCCCTTCATGCAATGGTTAATAATTAAGAACAAGAGTTCTCTCAAAAGAGAATAAGATTTAGTAGAAGGCTAAAGGTAGGAACACTTAGATGCATACAGAAATAGAACCCCATCTACCCAATGCTAATGAAACCTATATTTCCTGATTCTACCCAGTAAGAAGTCCTAAATCTACCCTTTTGAAACTCAAAGTGATCATACCCATTCACATTCCCCCTTTTTCATCTTTTCCTTGTTACACTTAGGAGAAAATTCTTTCTTAAATGGTTGCTAGCTTTTTCAGAAACTTATTTACTTAAACACTTATGGCCTTAGACCTTTTCGTTTATACTATCCTTTGGGTTTTACCCTTTTGAATTCATTGTCATATACTTTCTGTTATTCTGCATTAGCCATACTTCTTTTGCATACCATTGTTCCCCCAAACTTTCTACTAGTATGTTCTGATTCTTTCTCCATTCCTCTCCTAAGGTTTTCACTTAACATTTCATTTTTACCAACTACCAATACCCTTTCATTAGTTTCCACCCAAACAAACATTCAAAATTGAATCTTACATGGTCTTATCTAGTCCAAAAAGCATGGACTAGAATTACATGAGAACTTAACACGTTCTACCAAGCTCATTCCGTAAAAGTCCTACCACTTAGTAGTAAATTCAGGGTTTGAAAGAAGGCAAGGTTCAAGGGTGGGGATTCTACTTGGGTTAACAAGAGTGGTAAAAGGTAGAAGATAAACCAAACATGTATATGCTATCCATGAGTTCATATTCAACACACAAACATGATAATTAAACATTCAAATTCAATTTCTACTAGATGGGAGCAACCTTCAAATCACAGCATGCTTCAGGAGACAAATGATCATGCAAGTTCACATTCCAAGCAAGGTGCAGTTTTACTTCAGACAATTTCAGGATGCATTAGACAACTAATAACCATGGCACTAACATTTTCTGAGAAAACAACATACTTACAAGTTTATCATCTTCCTAGTTCCCTATGCATATGCAACTACATGAAATTTTAACATCCTATATGCAACTACATGAAATTCAACTACAATGACACTCTGTTATTGAAGAATGATTTTGAAAAATTTTGAAATTATTATGGTTTTTAGATGCTAATAGATGCTATGCAAAGTAGAGACAAAAGAACAAAAAAGGAAATTTTCATTAATAGCAGGTCCCCCGAATCCTCCCCCAAACCTAAATTACACAGGTCATCTCTTTGAACTTCCTGGTGAAGTAGCTATCTTGGAACTTGTTCCATTTGTGAAGCTTGTCTATGTTTTTTTATGAGCTATTTCCAAGCTCTTCCCCTGCCTGGTAGTTGGGGATTCTTCGAAATGATAGCATTCAGGTTCATTTAGCTCCTAATCAACTAGAGCTTTTGTCCTTTTAGCATTTTCTTCTTCAGTTACTTCTTCTCCTTTCTTGTGCTGGTAAGATATCAGACCTTCAACTCTTGGTTGGAAGTCAATATTGTCCCCTTTCCTGATTGTTGTAACTTTCTCGTTGAGGAGCGATAATAGTGCAACTCCCAAGCTTGGGTGGATGAACCTATAATTTTGATCACTAGTTGACCCCTCAAAGAAGTGAGAGTTCTTCATATAGGTTAGATCGATGAACCTTGCTGGGTGACCTTTACCTTCTAGAGGAACGTTGCAGGCTCTCAGAATTGGTGTCACAATTCCCCCAACCGTCAAAGTTCCACGGATCCCCTTCGTATAGGCCGCTTTAGCCCATTCTCTATACTACATCAGTTGGTTTATTAAGATCCGAGATAGGCTAGAGTTATCTCTATTTCCTTCCATCGGACGACCATCAGATGTGTATTGCAGTGTGGGCTTTAAGGCTATATCCATCATCTCCATTTCTGCATCAGTAACATGCCCTGTTATTTCCCTTGCAAATATGGTATTTGTAATCGCCTTATGGAAATACCGCAAGATCGGCTCCTTATCCCCGTGCATTTCGATTTCCCTAGACCATAGGTTCCAACCCCTATTGTTGTCCACAACACAGAAAGCTTCTCCCTCACATACTCAAGAATATTATCAATGTTCCCATCATATAAGAACCCATAGAGGCGGTTCAAGTCCACCATGGAAATTTCATAGCTCTGGCCTTGCACCGAGAACGTGATGTATCTCAACATATCGTCTTCATCGAAGTATAGATGGACCGTGGCAAGGAAGTGGCAGGTTTCTTCCTTGTACCCATCGTAGTGAGAGGTCATAAGCTTCTCAAGGCTTGTAGCCTTGAAGAGGTGGGACATATCTTTGGTTATTCCCAAGGCTCCCATTGTTGGTTTATGAGGGAACCGAGATCCCTTGAAGCTTCGTGAAAGTAGAGCTTCTAGGTTGAGCGGGTCAGAAATCTCCTTAACCTCCTTTCGGGAAGTTTCCTCTTGTACTACCAAACCCACAACTTGAGCATAGTAGTCTTGAACCTCAGCACTCATCTCTTCTCCTTCATGATAAGTAGGGTCTTCGCTGCCATTCTCATCCTCCATTGCAATCTGGTTTCCCCACCTTATGTTTGAGCGACTTTGAGAGCTTTCAAACTCTGCTCTTTCTCGCTCTCTTTCTTTTCCGCTTGTGCAATGAGAAGATCATGTTGCTATTGAATCTCCCTTTGTTCCCTTGTTTGTTGCAACCACTCAACAATCTCATGTCCACAAAGCTACCTTCTTGAGAGAATTGGGGCGCTTGGTGAAAAATCTGAAGAAATCTTAGGGTTTTCCTCTCTAGCTCTAGAGAATGCTCGTTCTCTTTGTTGCCTTCATAGTATTCTTTCTCACGATGGTTGAGACATCCTTAATCTTGAAAAGACAACATAAAAACAAAAGTGGGTGAGTACCTTTCAAAACGATTAAGGAGACCAACAAGTGTCAAATTTACATTGTCAAAAATGGATTGGGCATTTAAGTTGCTTAAGCAATCATCAAGTTCAATTCATGTTTCACTCACTACCTTATCATCTTAATTCAAACAATTTTTATGAGCTAAAATCGGTTCTATAGAAATGTTTTTCTTATGTTTATGAAAGTAATAAATCAATTTTTACAAAAACAATGTTGAAACCGATAAGAGAGTGTAGAGATGAAGATCAAAAAAGGTAAGAGATGAAACCGATTTTTGAAAGTACTTAGAGCTTGTTCAAAGTCCTTGTGAGAGCAATGCTTCTAGTGAAAATGCCTTAGAGAAAAAAATTTTTTTAGAGAAAATGGTTGTGAAGTTAATGAGAGAAAGAGTGAGAGATACTCCCTTAATATGGACCATGGTGCAATTTTAAAGAGATGGTGGGAGTGAATGTTTATGGTGGAGGAGTAAAGATGGTGCATGTGGAGGAGGATTAAAGAGGATTCATTGGTGTGATGGGGGTGTGGGTGTGTAAGAGAATTGATGGGGTGGAGGTGATCTCTTATCCATGGGGAAAAGGAAGGTTAATGGGCAAGTGGGCAAGTGGGTGAAGCTTGTGTAAGAGAAGTGATGGCTCGATTTCAATCATACTCCAAGTGGTTCGAATGGACTTGCTTGGCTCGAAGGTCCGTTTGTTTGTCTTGATTCAAACTCTAAAAAACGGCTCGGTTATGGTCCACATATGTGGATTGATATTGGTGTGAAGGTGAGGATCGATCAGACGTTGAAGGTTTGGATCGATCCAATGTTGTAAGCGGATCGATCCAATGTTGTTGCGGATTGGCCACTTATCGAGCATGGCTCGATCTTGGGTAAAACAATGGATCGATCACCGAACGGAGGTGGATCGATCATGACCCGAAGCATGGCTCGATCCCATATTGAAGATGGACCGATCCGAACGAAAGTGGCTCGAGCATTTGGTCCAAAAATTGCTCGATCATAATTGCTTCGTGGCTCGTTCAGACCTTCTGACTGGGTCGAGCAATTAAAACTTTGAGCTGGTCCATATACCATTTTCCTTCTCTTTTCAATATTCCCGAAACTTATCCCGTAAGTACCTAAAATACCAAGACCAATTGAAAACTAAAATGCATTAAATCAAGTACTGAAATTGAAAAACTATTGAAATTAAAGTATATACAGAGATAGACATGGGACTTCCTCCCAAGTGAGCTTGGTTTCAGTCACTAAGCTTGACTTCCTGTTTTTAGGATTAATGACCCTGAGACGTCTCTCTAAAGAGAACCGAGGTCTTTTATGAGAAAGCTCTTTTGTCACTGTTCTGATCAACCTTGTAGTTCAACTTCAATGTTTCATCAACTTCCACAGCAAGTATAATGCCTTCACCAGAAAGTATTTCCTTGATCATGAAGTTCTTGGAACATAGAGGATCCACATTTCCTAGATAACACTTGAACCTTTTGTTAAGTAAAAACACTTGGTCTCCATTCTTGATTTTCAAAGTCCGGGTATGAGGTTCCAAATATTTTTCAGAAATTGGAGTGTCCGGAGGTGGTTTCTGAGGTGGTACACGTTCAGGTTGAGGTTTGAACTCAGGACTTCTTTTTCATGGATCCTTCAGTTTTTCTTCAGCTCTTGACATTACCAATTTCTTGATTTCCTTTGACTCCACTGAAACTTCTTTATTTGGTTCCTTAATAAGCTTGAAAAATGCATGGTGCATTCCAGACTGTGTTGGTTCCTTTCCCAGTCCATTTTCAACTGCTTCACTGCTTGAGTACCCATTCTTTGGATTGTCTTCATTCAGTTCCTTCAAAAAGAATAGCTGACCGTGGATAGTGAGCTTCTTAGTTTTGCTCCTGATGTTGAAAATCATTTTTGGACCTCTTCCTAAGTTCAACTTTATGTGAACCTAGTGAGCAAGGCAAGGTGAATGAACGAGGATCCTCTTGCTTCGTTGTTATCAAGGCATTGCACTCGTCAGATGGTTCCAGCACTTACTGGGCTATCTCTTCCTTCATAGGTTTCTCAAAAACATATGGGTATTTCGCCATGATCTCTTTCTTGAAACGTAATTGGAATGACAGTCTTCAGACATAGGGTGGTGGATCATAAGGTGTTGCAATCTCCTTTGAAATAGGTAACTTATCAATAGGCTTGTTAATAGGTGCATATTCTTCATACTCCAGAGGTGCAACTACATTTGAACTCAAATCCCCCCAACTTGAACCACACTGTCCTCAGTGTAAATAGTAGGGTAAGTTGGAGTAGGAATATCAGTATTTTGCTTGAGATAGATGGCATTGACATAGCATATTCCTTTGGGTTCTGCACAGACTTTCCCGGAAGTTGACTAGTCGTAGAAGCATAAGTGGATGCGGTCTTGCCTACAAGAGTAGTGACCCTGGAATTGAGAGTGTCAAGCTTCATATAGATGGCACTGAATGAAGTGTCCATCTTGTGTTGGGTTTCACAAAATTTATTCAATGTCTCCTTTGCATAAGTTGCTTGACCTTGAAGAAGTTGCTGCAATATAGCTTCAGTGTTGAAAGGTTGAGTTGGAGGTTGGTTAGATGAGAAGCCAGGAGGTGCACCAGTAGGTTGTTGTTGTGGTTGTTGAAAACCATTTGTGGTTTCTGCTTTCGGAAGAAACTTCTATTCTGGTTGTAGTTGATGAAAGGTTGAGAGTTCTTTTGTTGTTGTTGTGGGTACACTTGGGCTTGTGGGTTAGCAATGTTGTTGCTTCTGCAAGAAAGACCAGAGTTGTTAGAGTAATTGAAGTACCCTTTGTTGTAACCACCTTGGTTCTGCACATAGCACATTTCCTCTTGCTGGTTAACCTCTCCAGCTTGAATCATAAGTTGTTCTTCATCAGTGATAAAGTGGACTTGATGTTGTTGACCTAGGAGTAACATGTCCAACTTCTCATTCAGTGCCTTGATCTCCTTCTTTGTGCTATCATCAGAAGCAGAACCACCTTGAGGTGTTCAGTCATAGTCCTCACTGTAAATCCCATCAGACTGGGCAAGGTTTTCTACCAACTCCCATCCTTCATCTACACTTTTGTTGAGGAAGTTCCTATTCCTTGTTGTATCTAGCAACATCCTAATCTTGGGCAAAGCACCTCGATAGAGGGAGCTTATGAGTGACGCTTTGATGAATCCATGATGGGGGCATTGCATTGTGTATTTCTTGAAGCGCTCCCATGCTTCAGAGAAGGTTTCAGCATTCTTTTGCGAAAAACCCGAAATATCATTCCTTAGTCTAGTTGTTCTAGAAGTTGAGAAGAACTTTGCATGGAATGCTTTCTTGCAGGCATCTCAGGTGGTGATGGAGTTCCTCGGAAGTGACTTCTCCCAATGGTTTGCCTTCTCCCCCAAAGAGAAAGGGAAGAGGCGTAGTTTGAAAGCATCCTTACTCACATCATTTATCTTCGTGAGGCTGCAGAAGCGATCAAACTTGTCGAGATGATCGAGTGGATCCTCCATAGGTAGTTTGAAAGCATCCTTACTAGAAGTTGTTGTTTTGAACTGCAAGTTGATTGATTCCATGTCTAATGGTGTGAGTGTTGGGGTTGTCACCAGCACCTATAGTGTGCTGGTTATCTCGTTCAGCGTTGTCTACCATTTGTAAGTCCAACCGTCTTAAGTGTCCCGCACGCTCTTGTCCACGTCTTGCCCGAGAGTATTCCCGTTCAAGAGCGTTGATATCTTCAATGAGAGGAATCAAGTCTGTTGGTCCTCTGCTTCTCAGGTTCATACACTGTTAAGCAGGTACCTGAAAAGAAAGAAAACAAAGGTAAACAGGTACGTAAGGTAGTAAAAGAAGCTTGATCTCAAAATATCCAAAATCCAGAATGTAGTATACAACACCCAATTGGCAATAACGCCAAATTGATAGTAGGATTTTAATGTCCAGAGAGATCAATTCCCCATCATACTTGTGCGTTGTAGTATAAATGAGGTGTCAATCCAAATGGGTGAGATACTAATCAGACTAGATGCAATGGATGCTTCTAAGTCAAGCAAATATGAAAATGGGGGTTTTCTAAAAGGTCCTAAGTGAAAAAGAATGCAATAAACTAAAAAGCATAGACGGAAAAAAAAATGCATAAGAAGCTAAAAAGGGCAAAAGGTAAAAACAGAGGAAAAAGAAGAGAAGGTGAAAATGCAATCAAGTGTAAAGCAGTTCATGAGGAAAAAGGGTAATCAACCAGAGATCCATCCCAATCTACCTAAGCACCTGACATACCTCAAACAACAATGAGATATCCCTAGACAGTATATTCATATGCAACAAAGTCCAATCCCTTGATAAATGGAATCAACCTAAGTAATCACCAGACCTAACTCCCGTTAACGATACACTACCTAGAAGGCATGAAGAACCAACCTACTAAAGCCAAAAAGCCCCCTAGTCATCCAACCCCTTAGGCTGAGATGCATATCCTAAGCATCTACGGCGTTGCATAAGGATGAGCTAATCTCTGAAATCACCATGATCAGGCATTCCATTGAACACTTTTCAGGTACTGGAATGCCCAAGATCAGATTTCGATTGGCGTGAAAGAAACCAGCATTAAGTACAATGAAACAAAAGGGATTTATATTCAAACAAGCTTAGGTACTAACGTGAGATCAGGACATCAACCCTAGTCTACCCCATCCTTAGGAACTATAGGAAACTACTCACTACTCATGGATATGAAAGCAGGAAAAACATAAATCATAACTTCAAAGCTAAACATGATGATCAAAGGTTAAACTAGTGAAAAACAGCAAGAATACCAAGAACTCAAACCCACAAAATAAGAACATCAATGGAACAGTAACAAACCCAGAAAATGATCAAAGCTTAAAACAGAAGATTAAAAAGAAAAAAAAAAAGATCAACATGCACCGAATAAGCAACAATCTAAAACTAAGCAGGAAAGTAAAAAAAAAAAAAAACAGTAGATTAGCATAAAACTTAAAAGATTATGGGTTTTTACACCAAGAACACCAAGAACAACAAAGAAAACAAAAACCTAGGACAAAAACCTAAAAAGGAAACAAAAAACATAACTTCCTAAAAAGGAGGCACTTTAGGGCTTATATAGTGTCGAGAGAAAAGCCCTAAATCGCACTAAAGACAAAAACTAATCATTGGCTTGTGTCTTGGGTCAGGTCCATTCCGGATTCGAGTTGGTCGGGTTGGAGCGTGCTTGGCTCGAGTTGAGAAGAATGCGTGATCGATCCATGTTGGGGTTGAGATCGATTCGATCTAGCGTTGCTTGAATGGAATCGATCCAACGTTGGAGTGGAAGGTTGGTTGGATCGATCCAGAGGTGAGGTTTGGATTGATCCATGGTCAAGTCGGCTTCTAGGTGTGATTGATCCGTGATCGAAGCCAGATCGTTGAGTGGGATCGATCCGTGATCGATCCAGGCTGAGAGTGAGATCAATCCATGCTTAGGCTTGAGATCGATCCAAGTTGAGTGTGGATCGATGGTTGGGATCGGTCCAAGCTGAAGTTGGATCGATCCAGGCCTTGTGCTGGTCCATTCTACATTTTCTGCTCCATTTTTTAATTCTCACAAAACCATCCTGAGAACTCTTGAAAGTCCTGAAAAATCTCCAAAATGCGTGCATATGCGAATACTAATGCCAAAGTCCCTAAAAATCACAAACTTACTGAAAACAACTATAAATGTGATATATGCACACCTAAAGACCTCAAAATTGATGCTAAATGACTTCTAAAAACCATGAAAATTCAGAGTCATCACTAGTGGTAGTTGTGTAGGCTTTTGAGAGTCAATATTTACCGGTACTTCATCTTCAGCTTCGTCCCCAGCTTGGAGAACACTATCCTTAGTGTCAAGAATTCGAGCTTTTCGTGTGGGTAACTTTGTCCCACTCCGTAGGGTGATAGCGTTTACATGTACAAAATCCTTGGGATTCTGAACAAATTTCCTAGGGATGTGAGTTGCGGGCTTTGGTGCAGAAGATGAGGCACCTAGATTTTCCATATACTTAACATTAGAGTTCAAGGCATCAAACTTCTGATGACGGTCATTGTAGGAGCATACCATTTTAATTTTTAATTCAGCAAACTTCTTGGAAGTTTCCACATCTTCGTTAGCCTGACCCTAGAGAAGATGCTGCAACATTGGTTCAATGTTAACGTGAAGCTTGATGTTGGGTAGGGGAAAACTAGGAGGCGCACCAGCTTGGTGTTGCTGCTGCGGAAAACAACCTTGTTGTTATGGCTTTGGAATGAAACCACGATTCTGAGCATAATTAATGAATGGTTGAATATTCTTTTGTGGTTATGGTGGATAAGCTTGATCCTGAGGGTTGGCGACATTGTTGTTGTGGTAGGAAAGACTAAGGTTAGTGGAGTAGTTGAAAAAACCTTTGTTATATCCACCCTAATTATGAACATAGCTAATCTCCTCATTGTTGGTTACTCTCCCTAGCTTGAATCTGAAGTTGTTCCTCGTCAGTGATGAAGTGAACTTGTTGCAGCCGACCAAGAAAGAGCTTATCAAACTTATCATTCATTGCCTTCATGTCTCGGCGAGTCTTGTCATCAGAATCAACGCTACCTGGAGGAGTGCGATCATAATCCTCATTATAAATCCCATCAGATTGAGTGAGATTTTCGACCAATTCCCATCCATCGTCGACATTCTTGTTCAAGAAGTTACTGTTGCTAGCTATGTCAAGCAGCACCCAAATTTTGGGTAAAGCACCACAGTAGAGAGTGCTAAGTAGAGACTCCTTACTTTATCCGTGAAGAGGACACTGCAACGTGAAACCTCTGAACCATTCCCAGGCTTTAAAGGATGTTTCAGCATTCTTTTGTGCAAAGCTAGAGATTTCATTGTGCAATTTAGCAGTGCGTGAAGTGGAGAAAAACTTGGCAAGGAATGCCCTCTTGTAGTCGTTCCAGGAAGTGATGGTGTTTTGAGGAACATACTTTTCCCAGTGGTGGGCTTTGTCGCCCAAAGAGAAAGGGAAAAGTCAAATTTTGAAAGCGTCCTCACTTACTCCATTGATCTTCATGAGATTGCAGTGCCTGTCAAACTCATCAAGATGTTCCAGAGGGTCCTTCATAGGTAGCCCGTGGAACTTGTTCGCTTGAAACATGGCAATCAAACTGTGTTTGATCTCAAAGTTGTTGTTGTTCACAACTAGTGGAGCAATCCCATGGCGGTTGGTGTGAGTACTGGATGCATCACCAGCACCAATGGTACGTGGAATGACATTCTCTATTTGCAAATCCAATCTCCTTAAATGCTCCAAACGTTCATGTTCTTGTCTTGCTCGAGAGTACTCTTTTTCAATGGCATGACTATCGTTAACAATTGGGATTAAGTCAGTAGGTCCTCTGCTTCTCAAGTTTATACACATGAAAAACCCCAATCAATGAGAAAACATAAATCAGTAAAGGAAAAGAAAGGGAACTTGATTTCAATAAATCAAAATCCAAAATGTAACAACAAAACACCCAATTGGCAACGACACTAAATGGATAACAGAATATTTCAGTGTGTTTGTGTCTCGATTAATTCCTATCACACTATCATGTCATTGTAATATAAATAGGTGTCAATCTAGTCAGGTGTGTTATTAACCACTTTAGATGCAGATGGATTCTACTAATTCAAGTCAAATAAGAAAGTGGGTTGTTGTTCAACAATCCTAAACAAGAAAACATGCAGAAAATAAACAAGATATGAAAACTAACATGCATAAACAGAACTAAGGGTAAACAGCAAGTGAAGTAAAAACATGGAAGAAAATGAGGGTAAAAAGCAATCAAAGGGAAAACAGTTCATAAAGACGGGGATAATTGACTAGTGTTCCTCCCTAAACTACCTAGGTGTCTAACATACCTAAGATAAGAGCTATCCCTAGATGATAGATTCATAGACAGTCTAATGCAATTCCTTGATAGATGATCTCAAGCTAGGTAGTATCCATATCTAACTGCCTTTCAACGAAACTCTACCTAGAAGGCACAAAGAAACCATCTACCTAAGCCAATAAACACCCTAGACGTCCAATTCCTTGTGCTAGGTATGTAAATCTCTGAAATCACCCTGATCAGGCATTTCATCAAACACTTTTTGGGTGCTGAAATGCCTAAGTTTATATTTTAATTGATCAGAAAAAATAAGCATTATGGACAATAAAATAGAAGGGATCAATGAAGAATCAAGCTTAGACACCTAGGAGGAACAAGGGTTCTGCATTAATCTACCCCATCCTTAGAAACTTGGGTAACTACTCACTACACATGTTGAGTATGAAATCAGGAAAACCAGAAAACATAACTCCAAAACTGAACATCATGATCAAAATTCAAACAATAAAAAACAGTAAGAACAAAAAAGTCAGAAAAACCAGAGGATGATGATCAAGATGAAAAATCAGAGTTGCAGGAGATGAAGATGAAGAACAACAAGAAAACCAACCCAGAAATACAATGATCCAATGAAACAGTAACAAAACCCATAAATGATGATCAAGGAAAAAAGAAGATTAGAGGTGAAAAAGAGTAGATCAATATGCACCAGATAGTTCACAACCTTAAACTAAATATGAAAATGAAGAAATCAGAAACTAAACATAAACTTCATAAGAAATCTGGGTTTGGATCAACAGGAACATCGAAGGAAAACAAATAGAAAATAAACCTAAGATAAAAACCCAAAATGGCATAAAAATAAAGTTTAGTCCAAAAGGGGGTGTTTTTGGGTTTATATAGTAGTTCAAAAAAAACCCTAAAAACCCTTAAAAAAAAAATTAATGATTGATCTTGATACTTAAATCTTGTTCATTCTGAAAATGGTACTTGGTCGAGTCGTAGCTTGATGTGTCGTCGAGCCAGAAGCTCGAGGCATAGATCAATATGTTATCGAGCTGGTTCGTCGAGGTGGCTAAGGGAGATGATCAATCCATGCTCGATGGTTGATCGAGCTAATGATCAAGGGATTTGGTTCATTTGATCAAGGCGGATTGAGGTGGAATTGGCCTAGGTCAATGTTGTTTGGTCAAGGGAAAGGTTGGGTCATCGAGGCATCCAGAGGGTTGGTCGAAGCGGGATAAGCTTGGCATGATGACTTGGCTTGATTTAGGGTAAAGGTTGAGGTGAGTTTGATCGAGCCAACTTGGCCCGGTTGATCGTGCCTGACTGGCCGGATGATCAACGTGATCGAGCCGACTTGGCTTGATGTGGATTCTCATTTGACTCGATCAAAATATCCTTTGGCTCGAATTTAGGAAGTTGGTCCGGTTTTGATTTAGCAATTGAATTGACTTGGTTCTGATTGAGTTGGTTCAAGCCTGTGCATTTCCCTTTTCTTCTCCAAATTTCCTTTTCTTTCTCAAATATTGACATCTAAATGACCCTAAAATGATGGTAAATGTCTTCTCAAAACCACTAAAATGCAGAGACATCAAGTACGATGAAATTCAACCCAATCCAAATAACATAAACGCAATAAAAAAAAATGAAGCAATCAAGCAAGCACCAAGACAACCAACCATAATAAAAACCAAATAATTCAAACGACCCTAAAAAGACTTGAGCTTCAAAAGGTGAAACGAAAAGAAATAAAAGATACAGGGGAAGAGAAATCGCAAGCAATCACTTCATGCGTCCTCGTCAACTTGAGCATCCTTGGGGGCTTCGTCATCGCTTGCCACATCGATAACCCCAGTCCGAACAACTATCTCCACAGCTTTATCCAATGTAGCCTCAACATTAGCTTCACTTTCTTCAACCCCAACATCCTTCACAACTACCTTAGCAAGAATTTTTTCCTTCTGCGCATCAATAGCTTCCATCTCAATGGGATCAAGGAAAGGAAAATTAGTGCCACAGAGGTTAAAAATCTCTCTAAGACTCAGTCTCGGGGAGTCACTAGAGCGACCACTAAATCCGAAAGATATCGGAGTCACTACCAAATCCTTTTCAACGTGCAACACTTTGAAGTCAAGCTTTTCTAGTTCCTCAGCAAAAGTAACATGATCAACCTCCAACTTTGCTTTCTCTGACTCAAGCATGGAGTCCCCACAAGTCACACTATCATTCAGCTCCAAGTTTCCCTTAATTTTCATGACCTACAATAATTTTTCTTGGTACGCCATTTTTTTACCACTCCCAACTTGATTCTCTCCATCTTCATAACAAATCTTTTGGCCAGAGCCCTCTGGCGCTCCAGCACTTTTTCCTTCACCATCTTTTCTAGTTGTCACGAATATCCTTCAATTCAGCCACAACACTCTTTTCTTTATCCTTCAGTCTCTTCCATGCCTTATCATGAAGTGCCGCATCATCATTTATCTTGACCAAGTCCTTTTTCCTCAGCTCTTTAAGTTTAATAACTTCAGCCTTTAGTTTGATATTTTCCTCAGCGATCACCTCTACTTTACCCACAACAACCTTGAGTTTTGTAAGAGCCTTCTACGCCCGAGTAGCAGTTTCAGAAATAAAATCCATACCATGGTTCTTTCTGGCCTTGTGTAACTCATCATCTAGAACACCTACAGACCGGTTGGTACGAGCCACAGTCTATACCATTAAGGGTTGATAATTAGGAATAAGTCATACCTCAGCGTGGGAGTGAGCCAATCGGTATACTCCTTTTGAAAAAATAGCGGATAGGTGAAGCTGAAGGAGAAACCTCCGAAGTCCTGCGATCAAATAGGTGAAGATTTGGGAGAACAAGTTTTCTTGTCAGTTGTGGGGTCTTTACCTCGAGAGCTACGACAAAAGGGAGGCAAATTGCTAGGTGTCTGATAGTAGGGTTTTTACTCCTATAAGGGCTATCAATCACCCACGTTATAGTATGGGCTTTTATGTCAATCCATAATGGGAAAGCACTAAGCAGTGAGGATATGT
>OVBE01000575.1:0-47711 GCA_900406425.1 Iberis pinnata | reverse complement strand
ATATATGTTATCTAAACCCTAAACCTTCAAGTCCTAGACCCTAAAACTATTTCTATTGCATATATAATGACAATGACATCTTTAATTATATTTCTCAAAATCATATAAGATTTGGTGATTCAATCCTTGTACCTAAAACCAAGTGTCAGAGTATATGAATATATAGATTATGTTCTACAAAGCCTTAAATCCTAACCACGATAAATCCTAATAATAAACCATTCTAGACCTTAAGAACTTTGAATATAAAAATGTAAGGGTTAGTGTTCTATAAGAAAAAATGTATAAAAAATTTCCAAGACAAAACTATGTTTTATAAATCAATTTTTATGTCTAAAAGTTTTTAATTCTAAACCAAATTAACCAATTTTCAAATCATGTAACTTTTAAAGTGTATTTAAATACTACAAATTTCTTATTGGTCAGTCCACAATGGGAAGGATTACTTTTTGTTTTATTATTAGTTGTTGATCTTTTTAATCTAATGGTGGATATTAAGTAAGAGTCTTAACTCACAATAAATAATAAACAATAAACAATAAACCCTAAACCCTAAATGGGTTAAAATAAAGTTACTGCGGGTAGACGCGGCTACGATTTTTGCTTACGCAACTATGATGTGATATTAAAAGGTCTGAGTTTTTCTGACATCAGTAATGTAATAAGGGCTGAGTTATTCTGATCTCGGAAACCTAAAGAGGGATGAGTTATTCTGACCTCGGAAACATAGTTAAGGCTGATTTATTCTGACCTCAGAAACCTAACCAAGGCTGAGTATTTATCTTTTCAAAAGTATATTAGAAACGAAAGCCCATGGGCTCAATGTTTATATAACCGTTTGTATTTTTCATTTTTCTGTGATCTCGCGTCGAATATTCTATTACTTCTCTGTCAATAAATCTCCTTTCGAATACATATTTTTTGGCTATGATGGCAGACAAGTATACGATCATTAGTACTAAACCGGACCGAAAACATTATTGATCATCTGTCAATAACTTCCCTTTTTATATTTTTAGTAAACCATAAACCATGATTCATTGACGAATGTGAGTTATAAAATGTGTTAATACATAATTAGACCATTTTCAATCCAAATTGAATATTAATAAAAATGTATGTATCAACTTCATTGAATGAGAATTGATAATGCTATCGAGATGTATGTTGTCTTACGGTTACTTTAAATCTAACATGTAGATTTGGGAACTAGATCTAACTCATATAAAGTTAATCATATACAATGTACTCTAAATAACTCATCAAGAGTCTAACTCACATTTTTATATGAGAAAATTATCAGAATAGTAAGGGTTTAGGGTTGGGTTAACTTCCCTTTTTATATTTGTTAGTAAACCCTAAACCATAATTCATTGACGAATGTGTATTATATAAATAAAATGTGTTAATACATAATTAGACCCTTTATTTCTATCCAAAGTGTGTTAAAACATAATTCGAGATGTATGTATATATGTTTTCTTATGGTTACTTTAAACCTAACATGTAGATTTGGGAACGAGATCTAACTTATATAAAGTTAATCATATACAATGAGAAGATTATCAGAATAGTAAGGGTTTAGGGTTGGGTTAACTTCCCTTTTTACATTTGTTAGTAAACCCTAAACCCTAAAACCTCAGTCTAACTCACTTTTTTATATGAGAAAATTATCAGAATAGTAAGGATTTAGGGTTTAGGATTTAGGGTTGGGTTAACTTCCCTTTTATATTTGTTAGTAAACCCTAAACCATAATTCATTGGCGAATGTGAATTATATAAATAAAATGTGTTAATACATAATTAGACCCTTTTCAATCCATAATTAGACCCTTTACAATGTACTCTAAATAACTCATCAAGAGTCTAACTCACGTTTTTACATGAGAAAATTATCAGAATAGTAAGGGTTTAAGGTTTAGGGTTGGGTTAACTTCCCTTTTATATTTGTTAGTAAACCCTAAACCATAATTCATTGACGAATGTGAATTATATAAAATGTGTTAATACATAATTAGACTCTTTTCATTCCAAAGTGAATATTAATAAAATGTATGTATCCACTTTATTGAATGAGAACTGATAATGCTATCATCTAGTTAAACCTTTTTTTAAAAATAAATACAACACTCTCTATAGTTAATTTCATATGGATTGGTGTGGCTGAATTCATTATCAACTTCAAGCTTTTGTTCTTGGAGATTAGTCAATTCAGTTTCAATATTAAAATTAGGATCTCCTTGAATCCTTTGCAAAATAGATATCACAGAATCTATTCTTGTTTTCCTAACCTCGACTTCATGTCGATCCTCCAAAACTTCTATCTGAATTTTCATCATCTTCATATTGTTTCTGTACTTCCTCCGAATAGACATACGGAAAATCTTCGTAGGATCTTCTTCTATGTCTTCGTATTGATCAAACTTTATCCTTGAGTCTATTATAGACAAACTAATTAGAATTTACTTCTGAAAAAGTTTTTGGTGTTTAAGTTTTAGGTTTCTGATTTTTACAATGAACCTTATATGCTATATATAAGGTTAGATAATCAGCTTCGAATCGATACAATTTCTATAGGTGTATCGTTTCATTTCCACCGGTCAAATTCCTTGACAATTTCCCTTAATATATTTTGAAAATTGTAGAATATCGTTTCGATATCCTTTTAACATTTGTTAGTAAACCCTAAACCCTAAAACCTGAGTCTAACTCACGTTTTTATATGAGAAAATTATCAGAATAGTAAGGGTTTAGGGTGTAGGGTTTAGGGTTTAGGGTTGGGTTAACTTCCCTTTTTATATTTGTTAGTAAAACCTAAACCATAATTCATTGACGAATGTGAAGGGACGTAGGTTAATTATTGTGGGGTCAACAGACCCCACTTAAATATTAAAAAAATTTTGGTTTTTTTTTATAGAAAATTCTATTTACATTAATATTTTGACCCTAGTAAAAAAAAAATTGACCCCATTAAATAACTTCTATTTATGTTTAGTTTGGGTTATAATAGAATTGGGCTTTTTTGTTATATCTAATTAGAATAAGGAAACTCATAAATTAACTAATAAATAAATTTTTGAAACAAAAAATCTACATAATTTCTTATACTCTATTGTAAACAAAAAAAAAAGTTCTACTTTGATGTAAAAGAAAAAATTCACTCTTGTTAGGATTAAGACATTAAGGTTAGTTTTTTTATGAAATTGAGATTATGATGCTATTATCTTTTAGTTTCTTAAGAAACTGAAATTATGTAACTCGAATATTTGAGTTATGGATTGAAATTTAGAAGTTCATGATTTTTTATGAGATATTTTGAAGATTGTAAGATAGATAAATTAATTTTATCAAGTAATTAATCATGAAAATATGGTATTATGCTATGATGTGTTTTCATTATGGAGTTGAATCATCAATCATACATAATTCGTTTGCTTTAACAAAAAAAAAAGAATTATGCAAGTTGAATATCGTTTGATTCTCTAGTAGAATTATGCAAGTCGTAGTTATTGTGTTGGTGGAATGTTGTTGGTGCTTGTGTGGTGGGTGTGTATTTTAATTAATTTAATCATTTTATAGAAGTCAAACTAAGTTTTTACAATGCTAATTTTGTGTAATTGTGTGGATTTATGTGTTTGGTAATTGAATTTGCGAATCTAAATTTTTTATTTGCTTTAGATTTAATGATTTTTCTTGTTTACCAAATAACTTATGGGTCGGTTTCTAAAAAGGAAATCTCCATCAACAGATTATATTGATTTAGATGATCTTCCATATGATCCCGGTGAAAGAAAAGGAATACATGAATATCATCCCAATCAAAGAGATGAGATAAGACGGAAGTATTTGACTAAAGGACCTTGTCAACCTTGTGGTCATAGCTTTAAACAACGCCTTATAGGGAATACATTAAGGAGATTTAATCCTTGTTGGTTTGATCAGCATCATGATTGGTTGGAATATAGTGTGAGGAAAGAAAAAGCATATTGTTTGTATTGTTATTTATTCAAAGATAACAACGACAAGAAAGGTGGCAATAATGCATTTGTAACTGAGGGATTTGATTCTTGGAATAAGCCTGAGTGATTGTCTGGTCATGTAGGTTTAGCAATAAATAGCTCCCATAACATAGCTAAGAAGAAGAGTGAATATTTGTTGAAACAAGGTCAATCCATTAAACATGTTTTGCAGAAACAGACTAACGTCATGAAAGATGAGTATCGTGTTCGATTAAATGCTTAAATTAATGCTTCTAGGTATTTGTTAAGACAAGGATTGCTATTTCGCGGACATGATGAGACTGATGATTCAACTAACAAAGGAAATTTTTTGGAGTTGGTGAAATATACTGCTGAACAAAACGAAGTTACAAATAAAGTTGTGTTGAAGAATGTTCCAGGTAATAACCAAATGGTATCTCCTCTAATCCAAAAAGACATTGTTCATTGCTTTTCAGAAGAAGTAATTAACTCCATCATTCAAGAGATTGATCATGACGTGTTTTCTTTATTGGTGGATGAATCTGCTGACGTTTCAAATAAAGAGCAAATGGCTATAGTTTTTCGTTTTGTTGATAAACACGGTATAGTCAAAGAAAGATTTGTTGGTCTTATCCATGTGAAAGAGACATGTTCCTTAACTCTAAAATTCAGCATTGATTCATTGTTTTCTAAATATAGACTGAGTATAAAAAAGTTGAGAGGACAAGGCTATGATGGTGGAGGAAATATGAGGGGTGGACTCAATGGGTTGAAAACCCTGATTTTAAGGGAAAATAGCTCTGCATATTACATCCACTGTTTTGCTCATCAACTTCAGCTGGTTGTTGTTGGGGTTGCAAAGAAACATTTTGAGGTTGGAGATTTCTTCGATAAGATTTTTGTGTTAGTAAATGTGGTTGGAGCTTCTTGCAAGAGAAAAGATATGATGAGAGAAAGTCAACGAGAAGAAATTGAGAAATGAATAGCTAGTGGTGAAATTAAGACTGGAACAGGGCTACATCAAGAGTCTTCACTTCAAAGACCAGGAAATACACGGTGGGGTTCTCATTATAAAACGTTGTTGCGACTGATTGAGTTGTTTTCTTCTGTGATTAAGGTACTTGAGTATGTACAAGATGAAGGTGTAGACAATTCCCAAAGAAGTCAAGCAAATGGTCTTCTCAAATACATTCATAATTTTGATTTTATATTCTATCTACACTTGATGCTACTTCTTTTAGGACTCACCGAGAATTTATCAATGGCATTATAAAGAAAGGATCAAGACATCCTAAATGATGTCTCATTAGTGAAATCCACTAAGCGACAATTACAAAAGTTAAGAGATGATGGATGGGATACATTGTTAAAAAAGGTTTTACACTTTTGTGAGAGGCACGAGACTGAAAATCTCAACATGGAAGATAATTTCATTGATCCAAGGAAGCCACGAAAACAAACCCATATGAGAAATATGTATCATTACCAAGTCAATTGCTATTATATGGTATTAGATATGCAACTTCAAGAGTTTAACGATCGTTTTAATGAGGTAAACTCTGAATTACTCGCATGCACACCAACTTTAAGTCCTACTGATTTATTTCACAAGTTTGGCAAAGAAAAATTAGTGAGATTGGCTAAATTTTACCCTGAAGATTGTACTTGTGTGGAGTGCATATCTCTTGAGCAGCAACTTCACATATACATTGATAATTTACAAGAAGATGAAAGATTTGCTAATCTGGAAAATCTTGGAGATCTAGCACGAGTGATGGTTGAAACCAAGAAACATCTTTCTCATCCTTTAGTTTACAGGTTTTTGAAGTTGAGTTTAACTTTTTCTGTTGCGACTGCTACTGTTGTAAGGTGTTTTTCATGAATGAAAATTGTGAAGACCGTACTACGTAATCGCATCGGAGATCAGTTTCTTAGTGATTATCTTGTTTGTTACATCGAAAAAAAATTATTTGAAGATGTAACAAATGAAATGGTGATCAAAACCTTTCAAGATATGAGTGCACGTAGAATTCATTTATAAATGTATTATTTTTCTATAGTTATAAACTTTTTTTTCTTTTACTTATATGCCCCCGGTCAAGGAAAATTCTAGATCCGCCACTGGAGATGTATGTATATACGTTGTCTTACGGTTACTTTAAACCTAACATGTAGATTTTAAGCAAAATGTGAGACCGTGAACACATGGATGTTATGAGGTCGGACATATTAAACGGTACATATGTTTTGACATAAGTGCAACAAAAGAAAAAGTGCAGAAGACAAAAATAAGTAAGCAAGTTGACAACAAAGAGGAAACAGACCAAGAAGGATGAATTGTTTACAAAATTAAAAAGCCGAGTTTGTACGAAACGGACATTAGGGATTCGAGAAGCTAATTATAAGAAAGGGTTGGGAACTAAAAATCCCAACTGCTCCACTTGTACATATTGTCGTCTGTGTCGGAACAGTCGTCCATATCCGAGCCAGACAACCCGTGTGCATCCCGGCGATAGGAGAACGGTTCATCGCCATCATCAAAACTGGAGTCAGATTCTAGTTCGGATGAGTCATCATCATCTGAACCATCTCCTTCTTCTGAATCTTCAGAGGAGTCAGAGGATGATGTTTTTTTGTTGGGAGAGCGGCTGTGTTCGTCCCCATCTTCATCAAATTGGTAGTAAAAGTCGTCGTAGGCCCTGTAAACTGGATCGTCGTCGTTGTATGAATCGGATTGATCATCATCTTTGGGACGTTTGGAGTCCCTGTCCACATGAACGTCAGTCGCTTTCCTCTTGTCGTTGTTGTTGTCCATGATAAACTGCGAATGGGGAAAGAAGAAGAAGAAACCAGTAGAATAATTATGTAGTCGGAAAGGAGAAAGGGAGGAATGGACAATTTAGATGTTTAACATGCAGATAACGAACATTGTGTTGATAATGGTGGATCAAATGGTAGAAGAATATAATGGTGGAGCAAAGGGTAGGGCGTGTGCAAACTAAAGGCGCGACTGTTTGTGGACGTGGACGTGCACGTTTACGAGGTATCTATTGACTTACATAATTACATATAGTTATTCTGACTTTCGAAGGTAGAACGAACGGACCAATGTCACCGAGAAAGTCCCCGTACAAGTTCGATTTTCCATAGGCTTAGAAAACCTTGCAACTGTCGTGTATTAGAGACATAAACTGGTGGAGTATCGTGCGCCATTGTTTTCAAAGCTTTATTCGAGAACATGTAGCTCAGCTGAAGATGATGCATCGAGTCATTCAATCAGTTATCATCAAATACCGGTTACCGGGTGGTTTATATACATACAGCGAGAAAGTGAAGATGAAGAAGATAGATGTAGAAGTTGATTACCGAAGAAGAATCGGTAAGACTATCTACAATGAAAAAAAATCAACACCTTGTCTCTCAAATTTAACCTTCCACGTCATTATCCTCATTGGATGGTGACATGGCAAAAAGATAAGTCAGCTGCAATACCAACACATAACCCAGTCCAAGTTAATCAGCCATCAAATGCAACGTAAGTTAGCCGCAAGGTGAATGCTATTCTAGTAATTAATCTTTCTCAAATTAATCAGTCGTAATATGCTGGGAAACCATAAGTCATCCCTTTCGTAAACTAAATCAGCGGTGACATGAATGCTATTATAGTAAATAATCTTTCTCTAGTAGGTCAGTCGTAAACACGATGAGTTGAACGATAATCCAGCTCTTGACAGCTGAGCAGAGGTATCTCAATCGTGTTAACATCCAATAAGTATAACAAAGTCAACTGCAATTAATCAGCCTGCGAAACATAACTCAGCCATCTCTAAGTATAACTCAATACAATTTTCAACAAGTCATCACGCCGAAATATAAGTCAGCTGTAACAGAAGTACATAAGTCAGCAGAAAAGAGTAAGTAAGCCGTATTCTCGTATGTCATCCATTACGTAAGTTGACTTATGACTGTAAGCCAGCCTTTTAAAAACAAATCAGCCAGTTTTTGTAAGTAAGTCGATACGGCCGGGTGACTTATGCGCGTAAGTCAGTTAATTTCTCTTAACTCAGCCAGCTTTTGTAAGTAAGTCATCACGAGCCGGTGACTTATGCCCGTAAGTCAGCTAATGTCTCTTAACTCAGCGGGTTTCAGTAACTCAGCTGAAACGTAACTATAAGTCTTCTCATTAATACACGTCAGCGAATTCCTACGTGGCGAATGGCATTCCGGTAAATACGTGTTTTGTCACAACGTAATAGAAAGGTACGCTGGGCATTTAAATAATGCAAGTAATAAAAAAAGTTATATGGTTCTAGTCATTTTTATTAAAATGTATCGTAATTAAGCTATCTTTCCTTATTCTAATAATATTATGTTGACAAAAAAAAAATAAGATAACAGAAATACAATAGTTACATACTATTTTAAAATTAATTTTATCTTAAAATTTTGGATTAAGTGGCATAAAAAATTGTGAAGCCACATGTTTTTAGGCTTGTTTTTATAATGTACTTGTTAAAATACCACATATATATATGACACATAATATACTATATTTTCTTAGTAGTTTGGGTTTTTGTTTCTTTGTTTTTTTTTATAAATTCTCTTACACTTATACATATACGGAAGTATAGATAATTTTATTTTAATAAAATAAAGTTGAAAGATTATAATAGTGAAAAATTTGATATCAAATTTTCATTGCTCAATATCGTTGGTTACCAAAAAATTTAAACATATATAAATATTTTTCCTTAGAAAAAAAAACTCAAACATTGAGATCTACATTTTTACTATTTTACTTTTCGTGGCTAATAAATTTTTCGTTTAAATTTTTTTCTAATTTCATTTCATGAAATATTAGTGTATATTTTTAAGACTTAAAATACTTAATTTATTATATATTACTAACAAATACATTTATTATTATGTTAAATTCATCATATTAATAAAAAACAGAAAAACTAATTGAACATAAATATAAGTTATACATACAAGAGTACAATCATTATTGTACTTATCAATTTAATATAAAAAAATGAATATATACACACTCCCAAATGTTCCCAAAATACCACAAACATAAACAGTGAATTTTAATAATTTAAAATTTAAAATTTTGGGTTTGAGTTCAGTAAATAGAGTTTAGGGTATAGTTTTGAATGCGGTAGATTTTTTTTGGGGTTTAGGATTAAAATTATAAATTTTAAAATTATTTCAAATTTGTGGTATTTTTGAAACAAAAATATATTTGTTGATTTTTTGAAAAAACTTGTGGTATTTTTGGAACTTTTGAGAGTGAGTGGTATTTTTGGAATAAACTTTTTATGTTATTTTTGAGAATATCCAAAATTTAAGACTTTTGAACATTAATAAGAGTTTTTAATTATAAATAAATCCTTATTGGTTGTTTTGTTTGTTATAGTTTGAGTTATTTGAGTAGAAAATAATAGAATTTCCTATTTTTGGGATGATTAAATTAGGTCAATTTGAAACACTCAATTTTTAACCCAAATATATTTACTGCAAGTGTACAGCACACACACTAGTATAATAGGGATTGAATCCACAGAGACCAAGAACGTACGACTCTCAGTTAAAAACTGAATCAAGCTAGGAAAGGATTTAAAATGATGATTATGTTTTGAGAAATAGAAATAACGATAAAGTAAAAACGATTGTAAATCAATTAACGAAAACGCTAGGCAACAGGGAAATCCACAGGTAATCAGGTTAAAGGTCAAGGTTAACATGCAAGATTTTCTTTGAAAATAGTTCCCAACTTGAAAGGCAAAAATAGATTAATCCTCTCTCGAGGTATTAGATCCCTATGTTTAAATCACTGAAGACAAAATATCACCGTATTTAGATAATTTAAACATGCAATTCAATTCAGATTCGATATGTTCATAAGCCCCTAAGACAATACTCTCGCAAACAAAGGCACTTACTCATCTAAATTAAATCAGACTTCTAAACTAATTCCCTTTGAGTTTATAATTCTAAGATCAATGAACTAGTAAGCTACTCTAATTCATGCAAAAAAGAACAAATCTAGACTAAGAACCTAACAATTTTTATCCATTCTATCAAACTCTAACATTCAACCTGGTTCCCTTGGGAGAAATCCTACTCACACATGATAACAAAGAAAGAAATCATAGAAAGAGTAAACATTGCAGCATTAAAAACCAAATTGTATAATCGAAATCAGAGTTCAGAAATCTCTTGAATACTGAAGAAATCTCTTCTCTCTGCAAACTTCTGTAAATCTAAAGTGTTGTGTTTTTCTCAAAATAAAACCAAGAGGTTTTTATAGTTTCTAAACTAAATAAAAATAAAAACCCAATAAGGAAAATAATAAAAAGTTTGAGGACGAATGTGTCTTTTTTTTTGAAAAATCTCTTCTTCGTGTAAAGGGGTTGATCGATCTAGCGTGGATCGATCGATCTAAAATTATGTATGTTCTTCCAGGGGCTTGGATCGATCGATCCATGCTGGGATCGATCGATCTCCTTAGTGAAATGCTGGGATCGATCATGCTTAAGCCTGGATCGATCCCTCTGCTCCAATTTGGTCCATTTGCACCTGAATTCTTCTAAAAATCATCATTTTCGCTCCAGAACGTCCCAAACACCTAGAATCATGAAAACATGCAAAAAGGCACTGGAATAACGCCAAATAGTAGGTATAAATACCCACTATAAAGTGTTAAAACCAAGAGATGTCAACTCCCCCAGACTTAGATCTTTGCTTGTCCTCAAGTAAAGCAAGACCAATTCTAGAGAAGAGGTTTGAAAACGAACACATAGGAACTCTCCAAATCTCAGCAACCCCAAGTTCCGACATCAAAAGCTAAAAGATACTAATTCTAGACAACCACAGCAAATAGATTGTATACCACCACCTAACTAACATCACACTTTCTACTCTAAATCCCAAATTGATCAAACCATCAAGTCATATCAACCAGCTTCTTAGATTCATTTATGTTCAATGATCTAGATTATCAGTCATTCAGGATCCCCATACCAATTCGAGCATCGAGCCACTTCGGATCTCGTCCTTTCCTTCTCATTTTCTCACTTCTTTATTCATCATTTTCTCTCTGTTTTACTGCTTTTTTTAACAGACGGTTTTTCTGGGATTGACTACGGATTTCTAGATCACGCTTTCAATCCTTTTTATGTACCGTTTTTCTTCTTTTTAATGAAGGGAAGGAGAAGGGGATCGGAATCATACTGAAAGAGTTGTTGGTTTTACAGAGGGTTGAAGAAAAAAAATACCTAGCTCAAAGTATCCCAACACCATATATAAGAAAATTTAAGATCAATTTAAGTCATAACAAAGTAGAGCCAGCATCACATCATCAACAATCCAAAAGACCATAACTTTCAAAAGCATATCAGTTAATCAATGGGTTCCAATCCTAGATGCAACAATTAATCTAAGTAAGTAGTCAAGTAGAGAATGATACCAAACTCACACCGGGTTAGTAGTCATCATGGATTTCGGTCATTGTTCCTTTGACTCGACTCGACTCATCTAGACTCATCTAAACATCAAAACAAAAAATTTTGAGATTTCATCAAAGTAGACAAAACATCAAAATAATATTAGTAATATCATGTACCCTCCCCCAGACTTATTTCACACCGTCCCGATGTGAACATAAATCCAAAAAGGAGAAACAACATAAGTCTGAAAGGTAATGAAAATAAAAGAAAATACATAAGTCCAAAGTGAAAAATAAAAAGATTCAGAGAATGTGAAGTCCAATCAGTCTGAATTCTGTCCCAAACTGCCACCATCTCTCTATCTCCTACCAGAAGGTCCCCCTCATCACCACTATGATCCCTAGGTGCTCTGAAACATGTTGGACATCGTATCTTGGTAATCGCGGCCCATATCCTCTGGACCATGCTGTGAGTACGATCTGTAGTGTCTATTCTCCATCTAATCGTCTCATAGTCAGTAAAGTCGGGACATCGGGGCAGTAAGTCAAACTCGCTGAAATCCTTAGGAAGGATAGGCAAGTTGTCCTCGGGAAGGATAGGCAAGCCGTCCTCTGGGCTAGGCTCTCGGTGGCGTCTCTGTCTCTGCGCGGGCCTCTGACATCGAGACTGATCTCGAGGAAGCTGTGGAACGTCAGTGATGGGTGCGAGCTCTTCATGTAGATGCTCATATCCTGGGAGAAATCGAATGTTGGCTAGCGAAATGATGTTGGTGATCTCTTTTTGCGGCATGTATACTCTGTGTCGTTGTCTTCTCTCATACCATAACTTGTAGATTGTCAGTTTCTCAAACCACTTGGTAGAGAAAAGGTTACGCCAATCAACCCAGTTGGTTGTCGACGCCTGATAACATAACTCCAGCGGGATCCCAACATGCATCAAGACTAGTGTACCCAAACTACCCATCACCTCAATCCGAGTCGGGTTCCTAAGAGCATTCATCTTCCGAATCGCCAAGATCTTTACAAATACCCATTCCAGGTAAGCATCATGTTGAGCTCTCTCCTGGTCAGTCTCATAGCATACCATTATGAAATGGCATAACGCATAATGTAGGAGCTCGAACTCCATGGAACTAACCGCAGTAGACTCTGATTTAGTGGAGAAATTATATGCTAAGATCTTCAGAGCTATGCGAATTGCGGGGTTGTGAATAGCAGTAAGCTTTGTGGCCCGAGATTCGTACTTCCCGTTCACAAAGTTGGGCAACTCTAGAAGATGCCCTGCTGAACTGAATCCGAAGATGGGTCCAAACTCCGCCATCAGTATCCTGGAAAGACGACCAAGGAAAAAGAATTGTACCTCAGTCTCGAAAATAAGAGCATACCACGGATTTGGACAAGGGTGGTAGATGCAAAACGAGGCTAGGATTTTCCTCGCCAGGTCCGGATAAAGAGGATAGGCTTGGAAGGGAAAGACCTATCCGAGTGAGGATACCACTGACATCCTCATCCACTTCTAACGCGACCAAGGCTGCATGATCGGCAAAACAGGTGGGCTCCATTTGACTCTGCACAAGGGTGTTGTAGAATATGGAATCGAACTGATCCCACTTGTCTATGAACTGCCTATCCTTCCAACCTGTATGGCTCTTGAGCTGAGAAACGACCAAGTCCAAGCGGCAATTTTTGAACCGCATCTTGGGTTTTCGAGGCCACGACTTCTGTTGGAACTTGAGTTCTATGTCCGGTTCGTATTCTTCGTCTTCCTCGTGTTGTTGCATGCTGCTAGAAACGACGCATTTTCCTTTCTCCTTAGCGGTTAGAGCCCGCTTTTTCTTTGCTGCTGGGGGTGCTGGAGAAGCCGAACGTTCGGTTTGAGGTGGACATTGTTTGGTGGATAGAGAGCAAGTGGAGCTCCTTGTGGCTGTTGGTTGAGCTATTGGTTGTTCATCATCACTCTCATCTCCATAATGTGGTTCTGAACCATATCGGATTTGTTCATTGGGATCCATTCTGAAAAGAAAAAGATTTCAAAACGGAGTTAGTGACTTAATCAATTCAAACCAACATATGCTAACAATCTAAACTCAACACTAGAGCATTCCTCTGTCTCATTTAAGCATATCAATCCATCAAACACAAGCAATACCACAAAATCCCAAAATCAATATCAAAACTTCAAACTAAAAATTCATATTCCCTAATCTCAACATAATTCAACCAAAATCCAAATTCATTCCACAATTAACCACAATATATAGTACATAAGCACATATATAGCCAATTCTATCATTCCAATCCAACAAAATTCAAAAATCCTTCATGAACCTAAATTTTGAATTAAGATGAGAGAACTAGGGTTCCTCAAATCGAAATTAAAGAGAGATATTCGAATTGGGCTTTGAAAATCAAGTGGAATAGAGCAAAGAATCGCAAAAATTGGTCACAAATTGGGTGAGATAGAGATGTGGGGATCTGAAAAATTTGGAGAAATTTTTGATGAAAAATGGTGAAAGTGAGTTTAGGTCGATCTTAGGGTGAAGGAGAAGGAAAAACTCGGTTTAAATTGAGTGAAAGCCGGTTTAGACCCTGAAATCCGGTTCAATTAATGTGATTTTTGAATTACCTGGACGAGGGATCGATCGATCTCTGCAGGGATTAATCGATCCTTTTTTGCGGAATTACCTTAATCATTTGGATCGATCGAACCATAGACGGATCGATCGATCCGTTTTTATGTTGGCCTGAGAATTGATGGATCGATCGATCCATAGACGCATCGATCATTCCTTTTTCACGGAACATTTCTGGTGGCTTGGATCGATCAATCTGAGCGTTCGACCAGATTCTCTATTCCTGAACTTTCTGAAACACTTTGAACTCAAAACTAAAAATCAAAAATTAGTGATCTAAAATCTAAAATGACTCAAAACTAGGACCTAATAAATTGAAAACCCAAAATAGTGGGTTGCATCCCACTCAATGCTTGTTTAACGTTAGTAGCTTGACGGTACTTACCTCTAAAATGTGGTTGGATCTGCTAGAGGAATCTCAAGTTCCTCCATTAACTCTGGAGTGGCTAGATAAGGCTTAAGCCTCTCACCATTTACAACAAATTCATTTTCTTGGTGGTCTCTAAATACAACCGCACCATATGGTTTTACCTCTTTGATGACAAATGGTCCAGACAACCTAGATTTCAATTTTCCTAGGAATAATTTTAATCTAGAATTGTAGAATAATACTTGATCACCTGGTTGGAAGTCTCTCGTAATGATTTTCTGACATGTGCAGATTTTGTCCTTTCCTTGTAGATCTTGGAGTTTTCATATGCTACGTGGCGAATCTCTTCAATCTCATGGAGTTGAATGAGACGCCTTTACGCTGTAGTCTTGATGTCGAAGTTTAGAAACTTGATAGCCCATGCAGCTTTGTGCTCCAATTCTACAGGTAAATGATAAGATTTTCCCTAGAAAAGATTAAAAGGAGTAGTACCTATATGAGTGTTGAATGTTGTTATGTATGCCCATAGAGCATCGTCTAGCCTCAAAGACCAATCTTTCCTAGAGCTATTTACCGTTTTCTGCATGATAGCTTTGATTTCCCTGTTAGAAACCTCTATCTGTCCACTCTGAGGGTGATATTGCGTTGCGACTTTATGCTTCACCCCATGCTTCTTGATCAAACTGTCAAAGACTATTGATGAAATGAGTTCCGCCATCGCTGATGAATACTCTTGGAACACCAAACCTGGGGAAAATCACAGACTTGAACATTTTTAGCACAACTTTCGCATCATTAGAGGGGATAGCAATCGCTTCAACCCACTTAGACACATAATCAACAGCAACTAGAATATAAAGGTTATTGTGAGAAACATGGAAAGGACCCATAAAGTCAATCCTCCACACATCAAAAACCTCTACTTGAAGAATGAAGTTTTATGGCATCTCATTTCTTTTTGAAATGTTCCCTTGTCTTTGGCAAGAATCGCAATGAGATATGTAGTTGTGAGCATCTCTAAACATAGTGGGAAACCATAAACCTGCTTGGAGTATCTTAGAAATTGTTTTGAATGTCGCAGAGTGACCAGCATAATCTGAACCATGACAGTGGTACATAACATTATGAATCTCTTCCTCAAGCATACATCTTTGGAACATACCATCTTTTCAAAGTTTGTAAGGATATGGTTCATCCCAATAATAATGTATGATATCCTTCAAGAACTTATTCTTTCGTAACCTGAAAAGTCATGTGGTTCTACATTAGCAGCTAAATAGTTAGCAAAATCACGAAACCAAAGGGTAATCAAATTGTTTCTTTGGGGTTTAGAGATAGAATTGTTCTCATCCTCTATAGTGCTGATAGCACAAATGCGTTCTTCTGTAAAGGAGTCATCGATGGGAACATCCTCTTCAACAGTAAGTCAGGATAGGTAATATGTAAATCCGTCTTCAATTCCTCGCTTTCCTTTTATCTCTAAATCAAATTCTTGCAAAAGTAAAATTCAACGTAGTAATCTAGGTTTAGCATCATCTTTAGAAAGGAGATACCTCAATGCCGCATAATCGGTGTGGACTACTACTTTGGATCCCACTAAGTAAGATCTGAACTTCTCAAAAGCGAAGACAATTGCAAGGAGCTCTTTCTCGGTTGGTGCATAATTTCATTGAGCTAGATCTAGAGTCCTAGAGGCATAGTAAATGATATGGATCTTCTTGTCTTTCAACTATCCAAGAACAGCTCCAATAGCCAAATCGCTTGCATCGCACATCACTTCAAAAGGTAATTCCCAATCTGGTGGTTGCACAATTGGAGCACTTACCAAAGCTCCTTTGATCGCTAGAAAGGCAGATTGGATATCACCATCCCACTAGAACTTGACATCCTTGCATAACATCTTTGTAAGAGGTCTAGCAACCTTTTAGAAGTCCTAAATGAACCTCATGTAGAAACCTGCATGACCTAAGAAGCTTTGAACGTCCTTGACGTGGGTGCCTGAAAGGTAGTCATTACATCAATCTTTATTTTATCCACTTTGATCCCTTTCTCAGATCTTGTGTTTTAAAACGATTCCACTAGTCACCATGAAATGGCACTTTTCCCAGTTTAGCACTAGATGTTTCTCTTCACATCTCTGAAGAACCTTGCACAAGTTAGCAAGACAAATATCGAAAGAAGACCCATAGACAGATAAATCATCCATGAATACTTCCATGATATCTTTAATAAGGTCAGTAAAAATAGACATCATGCATCGCTGAAAGGTAGTCAGGGCATTACACAGTCCAAAAGGCATCATGCGATAAGCATAGATTCCAAAAGGACATGTGAATGTCATCTTCTCCTGATCATCTGGGTGAATCAGAATCTGAAAGAAACTTGAATAACCATCTAAGAAACAGTAATAAGGGTGATTAGCCAATCTCTCAAGCATCTGGTAAATATAAATTAAAGGAAAATGATCTTTGCGAGTTGCAACGTTCAATTTTCTATAATCAATACACATCCTATGGCCTATAATAGTCCTAGTCGGAATCAACTCATCATTCTCATTTTTAACAACCGTTATCCTCCCTTTCTTATGAACTACATGTACGGGACTAAACCAGCTACTATCAAAAATAGGATAAATAATACCTGCATCCAGAAGTTTCATTATCTCTTTCTTAACAACATCTTTGAGGTTGAGATTCAACCGTCTCTGGTGTTATATAGAAGTCTTAGATTCATCTTATAGATGTATCCTATGCATGCACAAGTCCGGTGAAATTTTGTAATATCATCTAAGATGTAACCTAGAGCTCTATGTACTTTCTTATTTTAGAAAGAAATAAGGTGATCTCTACGTTGTTCAGATCGGCATTTACTATCACATGATATGTAGAATTAGGACCTAGAAAACGTACCTTAGTCCTTCTGTAAGGGGTTTGAGTTCCAGCTTTAGAGCTTTCAGCTCGCTCCATGGATCACTAAGTGGTGTAGGGAACGGTTTAGTTGGAGACTTAGCAATTGTCTCTTCTAATTCCACATATTCGGTCATCTCCTTAATCCTCCTACGAGCATCTAACATCCTTGTGTAACCTGAAACATCATCACTAAGGGAAAAAGACTTATTAGTTGCGTTATTCAATGCAATCTCTAGAGGATCATCAAACAAAAAGTTGTCAGAAACTCCCTCAACAGCCTCCGCAATGGTATATACCCAAAAAGCATCTAAGGACGATTTCTTCAAAACCTGTTGTAGATTGAACTTCATTGCCATATCACCGAAATAAAGACCGATCTTGCCTTTCTTCACATCAATGATAGCTCCAGCAGTTTCTAAGAAGGGTCTTCCCAATATAAGCGGGTCCTTCGGTTCTTCTTCAAGTTCTAAAATCACAAAGTCAGTTGGCACAAAATTTGTCCCAATCTTCACTGGCAGATTCTCAAGAACTCCAACGAGATACTTCACCGAACGATCAGCTAAGAAGAGTGAGATCTTGGTACCTTTGATGTTCGTTATACCTAACTTTTTTGCCACGAATAGAGGCATAAGGTTCATACTAGATCCCAAATCATAGAGAGATCTAGCAAATGTAATGTCACCAATCTGTACTGATAGAACAAAGCTTCTTGGATCTCCAAGTTTCTTATGCATGCGGTTCTATAGGATTGAACTACACTCTTTTGTGATCATCATTGCTCCCTCTTCCAATGTGATCTTACTTGTGATCATGCTTTTGGCATATTTCCTTAAAGAAGGAATCATTTGACAAGCATCAAAGAATGGTAGTCTTACAGTCAATTCCTTGATCTTCTCCTTGCACTTTACATCCTCTACATCTTTTCTAGACTTCTTAGGTTGGACTGGATATGGAACCTTTAGTTTGTAAACTCGAATTGGAACTTCATAATTCTTGGAGTTGGCATCGATCGATCTCTTAGTGGATCGATCGATCTCTGTTTTCTTTGAGTTCTAGACCGACGAATCGATCGATCCCTCATGGATCGATCGATCTAATCCTCCAGAGCTTCCTGCTTTGAATGGATAGATTGATCCCTTACCATGGATCAATCTATATGATACGTCTGGAGTTTTTCATGAAATTGGATCGATCGATCTCCGCCTCTGCATCATTTCCGGGCTTTTTGAAATCTGCGTTTTCTGCAGATTTATCAATTTCCTCTACCAAAACTTCATCAGTTGCTCTTTTCCAGTATTCCCCACTAAGGATTTTCCACTTCTCAGTGTGACAGCATTCACAAACTCTTTCTTGGAGTTTGAATCAGATATCTCAGAAAGAAAACTAGTTGGTCTTCTGACAGCTTCAGTAGTTTGAGCAACTTGAGTATCCAAATGCTTAACATGAGTAGTCAATGCTTCGAATCTTCTTTTCAAATCATTGTACATACCATCAATATTTACATTTAGGTTCCTTTCACTTTGTTGCTGATCTTCCAGTATCTTTTGGAGCATGGCTTTCATACTGTCTTCTTACTGAACTTGTGGTGGAGGTGCTTGTTGATAAACATGTTGAATTTGCTGTTGAAAGCTACACGAATTGTAATTATGAACAAAGCCCTTATTCTTGTTTCCTTGAAAACAAGTTCCTCAAGGATTCCTATCACTCCATGGAATATTTCCCTTTTTGAAAGCTTTATTGTATCCTTAGTTATACACTCTTTAACCTTGGCTGTTGATGTAGCTTACTTCTTCTTCTAAAGTTTCAGGTCCTTGGAATGCAAAGCAATTTGCCTCTAACTTCTCTTCATCTTCAGCAAAGATGACTTGTCTCTAATTCTAATTCTTAATAAGCTTAGTAAAAAGCTCATTCACTTCAGTTAGTTCAGAGGATTCTGATCCAGGTGATCTTCCTCTTCTATCATAGTCTGGACAATGGTTGTTGTTACCTGCAGCTAGATTTTCAATTAGCTGATATGCTTCATGAACTGACTTAGTCATGAAATCTCCATTACTAGTTATATCTAGAGAAAGTTGGTATTGAGGTTCGATACCTCTGTAAAATGTGTTGAGGAGATTTAGCTTTGAAAATCCATGATGACGACATTCCCTAAGGTATTCTCTAAATCAATCCCATGCCTCAAAGAAGGACTCCATAGGACCTTGCTGAAATTGTGATATCTTTCTTTCAAGATTGTTGGTCCTAGTAGTGGTGTAGAAGTGTCCTAGAAACTCTGATTTACAATCATCCCAAGTTTCAATGGAATTAGCAGGCAGGGATTTCAACCATCTGAGAGCCTTGTCAGCCAGTCAGTGATTGAAGATCTTACAATGCATAAAGTCTCTAGAGACTCCATCAAGAATAACAGTAGATCAAATGTCTTCAAAACTATCTAGATGATTCATGGGATGCTCGGCAGTGAAACCATGGAATTGATTCTGACGAATCAACTGAACGAGTTGGAATGGGAAATTATAGTTCTCGCGTTGAGGTGGATGAGGAAGAAGTGCATTCCTATTAGCAAGGAAGGCTTCAGGGTTGTTGAAGTCTCCAACTAGAACCCTGTGTTGATGTGGTGGGTGATTAAAAACCTGTTATGGTGGGTTGATCACAAGAAATTGATTAGATCCCATCTGATTACCATTACCACCTATTTTTTTCCCTTGTGGCACTTGATTTCCTCCAGCACCTCCCCCTATCGGGTTAATAATAGCATTGTTCACTTAAGGAAGAGGAGGTGGGTTATTTTTCAACCATACTTCTTCAACCGCGATCCGACGAACTTGAAGGGGTGGATAGTTCGGATCTTCCGGATAGACCGGATTAGGAATAACGTTATCCCCCAATGCGTTGGAAGATTGTGCGTTTCTCCTTGATTTCCGAATTGAGCACTCTAAATCCAGGAGATCTTTGTTACTGGGGCTGAGTAATTCCTTGGATTTGGTAGATCTTCGAATCATTCACTTGTAACAAGAAATCAAGAATAAAGAAACACGATGAGTACTGTAAAAATAAAACTTCCTAGACTAAACTCTAAAGAAAACTTAAGAGGCACTATTGGTCCTCGGCAACGGCGCCAAAAACTTGCTACGCTCAGGTTATAAGCCAAATATATTCACTGCAAGTGCACAGCAAATGCAGTAGTATACTAGGGATCGAATCCACAGAGACCAAGAACGTACGACTCTCAGTTAAAAATTGAATCAAGCTAGGAAAGGATGTAAAATGATAATTATATTTTGAAAAATATAAATAATGATAAACTAAAAAAAATTGTAAATCAATTAACGAAAACGATAGGCTATAGGGAAATCCACAGGTAATCAGGTTATATGTCAAGGTTAACATGCAAGATTTTCTTTGAAAATAGTTCCCAACTCGAAAGAAAAAGATAGACTAATCCTCTCCCGAGGAATTAGATCCTATGTTTAAATCGCTAAAGACAAACTCTCGCCGTATTGAGATGATTTAAACATGCAATTCAATTCAGATTCAATATGTTCATAAGCCCCTAAGAAAATACTTCCACAAGGAAATGCACTTACTCATCTAGATTAGATCAGACTTCTTAACCAAATCCCTTTGAGTTTATAATTCTAAGATCAATGAACTAGTTAGCTACTCTAATTCATGCAATAAGAATGAATCTAGACTGAGAACCTAATAATTTCTATCCATTCTATCAAACCCTAACATTCAACCTGGTTTCTTTAGGAGAAACCCTAAAACCTAACAATTAAACTACTCATATATGATAACAAAGACAGAAATCATAGAAAGAGTAAACATTGCAGCAATTAAAAACCAAATTCATAAATCAAAATCAGAGTTCAGAAATCTCTTGAATACTGAAGAAATCCCTTCTCTCTGCAAAGTTCTGTAAATCTAAAGTGTTGTGTTTTTCTAAAAATAAAACCAAGAGGTTTTTATAGTTTCCAAACTAAATAAAAATAAAAACCCAATAAGGAAAACTAATAATAAGTCTTTGATGACGAATGTGTCTTTTTGCTTGAAATGGATCGATCGATATGTGCTTGAAAAGCGATCGATCGATCTAGTGTGGATCGATCGATCTAAAATTTTGTATGTTCTTCCATGAGCTTGGATCGATCGATCCATGCTGGGATCGATCGATCTCCTCAGTGAAATGCTGGGATCGATCATGCTTCAGCCTGGATTGATCCTTCTGCTCCAATTTGGTCCATTTGCACCTGAATTCTTCCAAAAATCATCATTTTCACTCCAGAACATCTCAAACACCATGAACCCTGGAAACATGCTAAAAGCACAAGAAAAGCATTGGAATAACGCCAAATAGTATAAATACCCACTATAAAGTGTTAAAACCGAGTGATATCACAATTCTACTCCTAATGAAATCATTAATTTTGCCTTTAAAAGCAATGACATTGTATGTAATTTTTTAACAAAATTAAAGTTTCTCTTTATACAGTACTTCCCAATTAATAATATAGATTGTAAATCACTATTTTGTTTGTGTCATCGCATTTTGATCAGTATGCTCTATTTTTCACCAATAGTATCGTGCAACACGAGGATTTCTCAAAAATTCACCCATTTAAGTAATACTCTTGTCCAAACACGCTTAATTGCATAGTTTTGATGGGATTTGGTGCAGTGGTGCTGCTACGCCCTCATTGGTATACATCACCCAATCGTATATATCTTTCTGAGCATACTCTTGGAACGTTCTTGTGGGCCTCCCTTGGTACGCTAAATGATATGTGAGTGAAGTCAAATGAATTATGGACTAAAGATAAAGGGTGGACTGAATGGTCATGTAATGGTTGCATAAAGGCCTTTTATTCACCATTTGATCCTTTAAATATCCAAAACATAAAAATCAAAATTTTATTGAAAATTATGCATCAGCCAAGTTTTTTTTTTTGAAGGATATGATACACCATCAATGATAGAGCAACGTTAGACATATCACAATGTGCAGATAAAGTGGACATAGCCAATACAACAAATTAAAGACTATACAAACCATGATAAACCAAATAAGTTGGTTTTTTACTTTTTTTATAACAAGTCAAAAGAAGATATAAGACAATGAACATGATCAACTTTAAAATAGGATCAAAATTCATTTCCAAATTCTTGACTAAATTGACCATGGTTACTTTGAGATGTGACTTTTGAAGACGGTCCACAGACGTTGCTTCTAAATTCTCCACCTTGAGAGACCAAGGAAACTTGAGATCTCAATTTGAATTCTTAATAGCTTTGAAGCTATTTGAATCATTCTATCAACTTTGAATGGTTGAAATAGATAATGAACAAAAGATAATATATGTGAAGAAATCTTCTTGAAATCCCTCAACACAACAGACTTATATGTCTTAGACTTTGTCCATGAAAAGAGTTTACTTGGACACAAGTTCCTCCAACATGAGCCATTTGATAAAGGAGGATGTTTGGCCGAGATGGAGCACAACTGGTGGGTGGATGCGAAGCAAACTTTCTGAAAATCAAAATCACAAACTGCTTATTTACCCCAAAAAAAACTTGAAATGAGAGAACCACATCCCATGCTCTTTGGGCATAAGCTGTTGAAAGAAGGAGAAAACAAACTGAGCTAATAACCAAATTGAAGAGAACGCTTCATGAACTTTGAAAAGTTGGTTCAACTTGCCAATGTCAACTGACTGACATGGATGATACTCAAGGGGATGTAGGAGAGGTTGAAAGTTCCTGAATCCCTAATTGCAAAATGCTCATTAGTCAAGTTTCCATGGACATTAGCAGATGAATTAGGGAAGCAACTTTGGCTGTGAAAGATGTAGGGTCCCAACAGACTCCAAGCAAGGTCTCGGTTTATCATAAAGGGCTTGAACCAATGGTAAGAGAGATGTATGAGCTTGCATCTGAGCCAAGAGAAGAGGAGTCTCTCCCATCGTTTCAAAATCGAAAGTCTCTAAAAGAGATATGGACAGAAAACGAGGAGGACCACAAACGGTGACCCCAACCAGGCCTAACAAATTTCTCCCAAAAAAACCGAGGGAATAACTTGAATTAGAGAGCAAGAAGAAAACATAAAAGACCAAGCAGCCCGCATGCATTGAGAGAGCTTTACTGCAGCTAGGGTTTCTCACTTCATTTTATTTTCAAATGACATTATGATTCTAATGACTTTTTATTATTTACTTTTTTCGCCAAGAAATAAAAAGGACACAAAAGAAATGATCAGAAGCAATGGATTTTGAGAAAAGAAATTGCATTGGATGTAAAATATAAAACAAACAAAACAAAAAGGAGAGAAATGTCTTTATTGAGTACTTTAAGGAGAATGATGTATCCGACTTATTACTGACTCATCAGATTCATGAACTAACTGTTCTGTTACCTTCTCAGATACATCCCCAACTAGAACATTCTCAGATACATCCCCAACTACAACACCTTCATCTCCATCGATAGCTTCTTCCTTCTTCTCTGGCTCTTCCATGTTCACATCCTCATCAGCCTCCATAGCCACATCAGCCGGTGCAGACATTGGCAAGGCAACATAATCACCTTCTCGAACAGCCTCATGTTCAGGAGCTGTCTCCATTGCTAGGTATACACCAGCTCCATCATCTGCTTCTGTATCTTCAATGTGATCTGAATCTACAGTTTTCAGGGCCTCAGGAAACTTGTCTGGTTCGGGAGATGGTGGACATTTGTCTAGTGTTTCTATTTCCATTTCAATACCAACATGTAGAGACATTTTTTCCGGCTCCTTTTTGGGGTCATGCACATCTGCAATTTTCACATCTGATGTCTCGATGGAACTCGTGCTTTTCATTGTATCGCTCCCATCATCATTGTTATCGACTTTTACCAAATTTGAAGGAGACACTTGACGACTCCCCTGACTTCTGACATAGGGAAGACCATTTATTTCAAACCTTTGCTCTTTGTAGAGATCCATTGCAATCTGAAAACAGGAACATCATGTTACTATATTGACATAAGTCTTAACTCCTTGTGTTAATATATATACCTGAAACACTGAACTGTTTTGAGAAGGGAACAATGTACGAGTAGTTGACCTACACTTGCTTTTGGGTACTCTTTTCCCACCTTCCTGTCAACAGAATAAAGATATGAAAAAAGGGTCTCGAATTCGCATACAAATAAAACAATTGATGACTGACTTAAGAAAGAGTCTTACCTTGAGATTTACAAAGACAGCAGCCCCATCATCAATTGTTAAACGTTCTTCATCCATCAGTAAGCTAATGCATTTATGCAGCTCCGGATCAGAAAGTTCTACCGATATATCCAGCTTTGAGAGATAATGTCGGCAATAGTATTCACTGATATCAATCGGTTGTCTGACAGGATCTTCAGTTACAACTTGGGCCATTATTTTAGGAGAACTAGCATGCAGATCTTTTGCTGGAGATGTCAGATTAGAACCAGCTTCGACGCTTTTTGCCCTGTTATTTTCGGAGTGGCTTGTTTGGCCACCAAGAGATTCATCATCAGCAACCTGAGCTGAATTATCATCTTTGACAGACATCGATGAGACTTCCATGCTTGCATCAACATTTCGATTTTTCCATTCATCTGCACCAGATTCCCAACCTCGGCCATGCAGACGCCTATTATGGTCCCAGTCAGATCCCCCATACATGTTTGATTCATCCCTGAAGACACCATTACTCACATCTCCGAAAAAACCATGCATGTGAGAAGAGCCTGAGCCATCCATCATATTTTGCCATCCGAGTGGACGCATGTGACCAGAGAACCTTTCAGCATCAGATATATGAAAAGGGATCCCCGGATGGCTCATTTCCATTGAAGGCCTCACCCCAAACAGAGATGAAGTTGGGAACTGTGGCATCATAGTTTGAAAACCTGCATGAGGAGGAATGTGTTGAAATGGAACAAATCCATTTGGAAGTGGAGATGGCCAGCTTGGGACACCTCTCCACATATTACCTTGCCCTCTTCCCATCATTGCATCAATGCCTCTCTTGTAACGTCCACCAGTATTGACCCTGTTATCTTCTTCTCGATGGCCAACTCTAGGGCTGCTAATACCACTCCTAGAATCAGGCCGTGGAGGGAAAGAAGGATTGTTCTGGTTGGCTTTATTGTTAAAGGATAATTCTACCTGGGATATCTCATCTCCCAGAAGCCTCTCATCCTCAGCTGCTGAGAAATCCCTAGCACTGTTCCTGTTCCCTGTTTCTTCACGTTCAAGACTCCGTCTAGCACCACTCCGACTATTGTATCTCCGCTCAATACTAGTTGAAGAAGGAGATCTTTCAACCATGGGCCGGGGTGAAGCTTTTGAGGCAGAAGACCTTTCAGTTGGAAACTCACCCAAAACACCCTCTTCCAACTTTGCTGTTTTCTGAGAAATTTTATGTCTCGTACCTCTCTCAGATCCTCCAGACAGTTCCGCCCCCTCCCTGGAAGAGACCCCTTTAGTTGTTTGATCCGTTACAATCCTGTTTCACCATAACAAAAATAATGATCAATCTCAACTTTTAAGCTTCTTCAAAAGCTTACCGCAAACTATAAAATTTGAAATTCAGGCAGTGGCCCAAATCTCCAACAGAATACAGAAGTCCAAAATAGAGAAAACATTATATCCAAAGATAGCACACAGAATGTTTCCAAGTACACAGTGTACCGATCAAAACAATAAAATAAACAAATCATACCCATTCTCTTCTTGAATGACCGAACTGGAAGGCTGACGCTCTGATCTTATCATATCACCATCAGGTTCAGCTCTGCTACTTTTGGTGCCCATTACCTCCTGATAATCCTGATAAACCGGAGACCTCCTGCCTTCCCTCCTCTCACTATACCGACCACTTTGATCATCTAGCTGAGATATATCACGATCAGTATCCCTTTCCCTGTCACTTTTACTTCGTCTCCCATCATGATAATAGTCACGACTACGCTCTTTTTCTCTGTCACGGGTCCTGTCCCTATCATGATCCCAGTCACGATCTCTACTCCTATCACGGTCCCAATCCCGTTCATGGTAGCGATCATGCTCATAATCCCGACGATCACGGTCCCTATCTCTTTCATAATCACGATCACGATCACGAGCTCGTTTGCTGTCCCGTCCATTTCGGTCACTTTCTCTCACTTGGTCCCGATTGCGATCATGGTCATGATATCCATCAAATTCACTATCAGGCTCATGACCTTGGTCATTATCCTGAAATTTCGATTGCTTTTTACTATCATCTCGGAGGAGCTTATCATCAGACCTAGAATGCTCTTTAGCAGGTCGGTCATCTTTCTGCTTGATGTCTTCTTCCTTATTTTCCCGATATTTATCTCTGCTTTTCTCTCCCTTCTGCTTTCCATCCTTGATGTAGTCATCTCCAGAAGCAAAAAGCCTGTCACCAGCATCATCACTGTTATCTTGATGCTTGTCTCCAGCACTATGATCATCCCTCTTACGTCTTGAGCGCTTCTCGGTATAATTTTCTGTACCTAGATTCTTTACATGATCCTGAGCTTTTGATTCTAAATCCAAAAGAAAGAGTAGTATTAGCAAGACCCAGTACAAAAACCCTATTGCAGCTTCCAAAACTATCCAACAGTATATGAGCCATCTTTATCAAATACACTTACATTTATATTTTACTTAAATTTGAGCCATTTAAATGCAGCCTCTAATATAATAGCACATAGAGGAGAACTTATCTTGGATAAGGTAGTAGAATAGAAGCAGCATGAATGAATACTTCAAGTGTTGAAAACGATGAGTACTACAAGTCTAGCCCTAGAGATATAAAGATGTTAAGTCCCCCTACTTAGGGAAAGGCTTTGGTTCAATCCAAATCCAACAACGAGAGAGAAAAGATGGATCTTAGAGGTTTTAGCTATAGCTCATCTTTTGACAGCGTGCAACAAAAAAACTAGGTTTAGCATGAAATTGCAGGACTCAAAAGTAGCATCAAAGACCAGCCCTTGAGTCAATCATATATGATGAAAAAGCTTTGGATGCAGCAAAATAATACAATTAGTTCATTTATCTTGGATAAGGCAGTAGATTGGAATTAAGATGTATAATACTGCAAGTGTTAAGAACGATAACTATATCAACAGTCTATGCTTATAGAAAACAGAGATACTTAGGAGAAGGCCTGTAAGTTCGCTTTCCAGTAAAGACTTTGATTGAGTTTAAATCCATCAAAGAATAAGAACAAATGAATCTAGTCATATGATATAGTACATCTCTTGGCAAACTGCAACCAGAAATCATGCTTAATATATAGTTACTAGTCTCATAGCAACATCAAAGACGAGCACTGAAGTCAACTAAACCAACCACAGGAAACGGTATTCAAATCAACCTACTAAAGGAAAAGTATCAATTTAAATGTTCCAGAAGCTATATAACATACGACTCAATCATTTGATGGTAGTCTGAGATATCTTACCAAGTTTATCAGACCCAGCCTTAGATTTATGGTGATCTTCACCATCATAACTTTTGCTTTCTTTATGCTTTCTATCTCTTTCCCTATCCATCTCCTTTCCAGAATCTTTGCTTTCCTTTCTGCTAGACTCTCTGTGCTTCCCATCGCTTTTACCACTGCTCTTCTTCGTCTCCTCACCTTCTACGTCCTCTCTTCTCCTACTCTTCTCGCTGGACGCCTTTGACTTCTTTGAACTCTCCCCTTTCTCTTCATCTTTACCATTCCATCTATCATTACCACTATCACCGATTTTCCCTTTTCTACGTTTCGAGGAGGTGTGTTCCTCATAGTACTCGCCATTAATTGAATCATAATAATCCTTAGAATCAAGCTTTCGTTTGTCAACAGAACCAGAATCCTTGGAAACCCTAGTACTAGTCTCATCTTTGCTCTTCCTTTCCTTCAAGGAAGACTCTTTCTCCGAATCAGAGTAGTCCCTCGCATCCTTATGCTTGCTAGATTTGTGCCTCGTACTCCTTGGCATCTCGGAGAAATCACTTTTAAGTAAGAAAAGAGGATAACGAAAAACCAATAGAGGAGGATAAACAGAACAGACAAGTAAACAAACTCCAAAATCACAAAACCAAACTGATTCTTCTCGATTTTCAAATGGAAAACCCGAAACCCTAATTCAAGATTACCCAGAAGAGGTTTTTTGGGTACTCGATCTCAGGGCAAGTCGCTAAACACCGATACAGACTCCGCGGATAAGAAAAGACTACCGAAGAATCCAGATCGCCGGCGATTCGACTGCCGGCGGGGAGATTCAAAGGAAGAAGTTACAAAAGCAGAGGATAAAAATGGAAGAGAGAGGAGGCTTCGATGCTGAAGAAAACGAGAAAACTGTATTTTTTCAGACAGGCGGAAGACTAAGGGATAATTAACTAATTTACCATATTAACCTTTCAAAAACGTGAAATTTAGGTCCAGTAAAATGCTAAAACCAGAAGGCCCATTAATAAAGGCCCATTAAGAGGAAGAAGATATTTGGTGAGCAGACGTAGACGTGAGTCGAGCTCGAGGCGCGATGTCTGAGGCGTACTTCATCACGCAACTCTCACGAGCCTCTGTGTCTTTATATACACACCACTTCCAAATTATCATCTTTTGACCATTTCTTCTGATATTTGGATTCATTCATGTGAAATTGCTTGTCGTCTCCAGATCTTGGTAAGCTTTTGATTCCAATCATATGATTTCTTTTGTTGCCAATTTAATACGAAATCGTAATTACTTTAGATACAAAGTTGGAAACATTTCTCATCCGATGGCTGCACTTTGCGGTGTTTATTCGACACTAAATTTGCGGAATTTGAAAGTCTTGCCTTGTGCTAGCAATAGCATTGGCTTGAAACGAAACCGTACAAGTCTATGGCAGCACACATGTTCATTTCGTGCAAAGTTTCATTGTTCATCATCTAATGTGGAGATTGAGGAGGATGCTCCCTCTTTGGAAGATGACTCACATGTGATGCAGTTTAAGTGGTCTCATTTTAAGATTCTTGATCGTGTTAGCATTGGTCATGGAGGCCGGGTATTACCTTCTTTTTTCTATCTTCTACTTCTTTATGTTGGTTTTGCATATTACTTACTGATTTTACTTTTTCTTAGGCTGATGAGCTTGTGTTTGAAGCTATAGTTCAAGTTCCAGATAGGTCAGTTTCTACTTCACTGTATTACCAGATTTCAAGATGATTTACAGTGCTTCAATTTCACAGCCCTTTGTTTAACCAAGGAGTTGTCCTTCGGAAATTGAATACCACTCAAGCTCAAAGAAGGGGAAGAAGAGCCATAGAAGTTTGTCCTCTCTTTTCAGTGGCCATTAGTCTATAACATTGCTTTGTGTACTTACCAAAATTATACTACTTGCAGGTATTGAAAAAGCTTGTTCGTCGTAGACTTCTCTATCATTCTTACTCAATGCAAGTACACGGTTATATATCCAGTAACTTGAGCGATGATCCCTATTCATTTACCCTTGTACATGGGGTAAAAACTTCCCTCTTTCGCTAATAAACCTTCAGAATGTTGCAGATATACCATTCATTAATCTTCTTTTTTTATTTCCTCTTGTTGTAGTGCCATGGAAGTTTCTCAATAAGGCACTGGCTTCAACAATCTGATTGGCTTCCAACATTAGAGGCTACACTTGCACTAGATGAAGAATCGTTTAGAAGGGTAGGGGATGATACAACTGGAGGGCCTGCAGTTTCAAGACAATTAAGACTAATCCGCATATTAATGAGGGATCTTTTAATCGGAGTATGTATTTTGTCATTCGGACAAGTAGAGACTTTGGCTTCAGGATTTGCTTAACAAGTGGTGTTCATTATGTTTTTTGAAGGTCAATTACTTGCACAGCCATGGTCTTGCTCACACAGAACTGAGATTGGAAAATGTGCATATTAGCCCTGTGGATAGACATATCAAAGTTAGTATATACTTTCACTACTAGTTTAGTTATGTATGTTTCAGATCTGTCAGCTAATTCAAGAGTGTTTCTTTGGAAACTATAGGTAGGGATTCTGGGAAATGCTGCTGACTTTTACGAGGACGGTCCAAGTACTAGCAGTGCTTACAGTACCATGGATAGACGACAAATGATGATAGCATTTGACATGAGGTTTCTTCAGAAGAGATGCTAATTATAATCTCTGTTTGTTTACGTTACTCATCCTCTCCTTTTCATGGTCAAAGATGTGTTGGATTCATGATGGCAAAAATGGTACTTCAAGAACTGATGGATCCATTAATCTTAGCGAAATTGAAGTCTTTCCTGGCAAAGGTAATGTAATAATCCGAAGAGGAGTTTTAACTTATGTTGAGTTTTCTTCTAATTGTATAATATTTTCCAGGGTAATGATCCTTCCTTGCTTCGGGAATTCTTCGTGACAATGCTCAATCCAAACTCCAAATCTGAAAATACCGGAGTGCAAGTAAGAACCCAGCAGCAACCTCTCAGCATAGCTCACTCGTTATAAAACTAAACCGTCGTTGCTTGCACTCGCAGATACTTGATAGAAACTGGGGAGCGGGTTGGCACCTCTTATCTTCATTAATTGCTACCAGACCTTCTAAACGAATAAGGTAACAACATAACATTAGTACACGATAATATTACCAATCTATGGAGGCCTTAAGAAAACCTGTTGCAGTTGCTTGGATGCTCTTAAACATCCCTTTCTATGTGGACCAAGATGGCGTGTTGCCCCATCAATGGACATCATCAGATGGGGTCTTGGATCAACCGCAGTAAGGATTTCAGAAGAGTACATTTACCGCGTGCCTCAGGTAAATGAGATATGTTTGTTATTTCTTCTAAAAGTTTGAACCTTTACTCAGTCTCCTTATGCAGCGCCAAAGACTTGCACACTTCATTGAACTTATGGAGATGCTAAACCCATGTCCAAAACCAAGAGGCTGGTTAGAGCTTTTACCTGGGAAATGGCGTCTCTTATACTCAACCGGAAAGCACATAGGTCTTACTCTGCGCCAACCCTCGGTACGAGCCTTAATAGGCAACGCTCACTTGACAGTAACTAGAGATTCAAAAGCTGCAAACAACACTTCAGTTTCCTTTACCACTGATATCGGTTTCACTGCCATATCCAGCAAAGACTGGCCTCACAACAAAATCGGAGCCACTGGTAAATTACAAACGCTCTCTCAGTTCAGACTAGTAGCTGGGAAGAGACTTTATCTTAAAGAAGAGAAAAAGAACATTGGTAAGTTCTCAATGGGAGAACGAGATGCTGAAGAAGTTCTGGCCGAGAAGCTAGACACCGTAAAATGGAAAAAAGTTGTGCCCTTTAAGGAGTTTCCGTCAAGTCTTCCTATAGCGAAACTCGTCTCTGGAGAAATCGAAGTAACGTTGAGCATGACTGATCGTGTAGAGTCACCTGGAAATGTAATTGGAGAAGTTAGAAACCAGATTCCACAAGAAATGTTCGATCTATCTAAGCTTGTGTGTGGGACTTATATAGATAGTAGGTTGCTTATACTTAGATGTGTGAATGGTTCGGCATTGTTGTTCACAAGGTCTAGCTTGGACCATAAGTCTATGTAGCCACTTGGCTCAGTTGTGTATATAACAAATGATCATTCTTTTTCGAACTAAAACCGTATAGTTTTTGTGTATGCGTCTGAGATTGAAAGAAAACAGAAAAATGATTTTGCAATTACTTTGGTCTCTAGCAATCTGTAAGTAAAAGAAAAACAGCAAAAACAAAGGAATCAATCTCAGCAAAAATATCAAAAATTACAAGATATATATCACTATTTTCTTATATAACCAAGATTTTATAAGATCACCTCCAAAAGAGTTTCTAAAACTCCAAATTTAAAGAATGATGCTCTTCTAAAAACGATTCTAAATCTTCAAAGTCGGAGATTTTAATAATGAATCTCCAAAAGTATCAACTTTTTTTGCATATTAGTTTCTAAATTTATTTATTACTCACATGACCGTCTCAAAAATAATATGGGCCCCTGGGCAATATATAATTTTTGGCCTCTTATTTTTTAATTTATATATAAAAAGATTAAGTAACACTACTTCAAAATTTTTGTATTAAATTTTAACTGTAAAATTTATTCAAAAACCTTAATATATATATATATATATATATGTATATATATATATTTATGAAAAATTATATATATAATTTTCAGAAATTTATAAAAAAATAGACCCCTAAATCAATAGAACACGGATCGGGGCCCCGGTGTACTCCTCGCCCCCCTATATGAGCCGGCCCTAATTACTCAAAAATAATGGTTTTAAATTTTGTATTAATCATTTTAGTACCCAATATTTTTATGTTTTACCCTAAATGTATATTATTTTTACATATTATATTTAGAAACATATAAAATAGAAATATAATATTAAATTAGAAGAAATATCATATACCATTAAAATATATTTTTCAAAACAATATAAAAAATATAATACAAAAGAGAGCAATATAAAAAAAAAGTTACATAGCACACAATATCTATCTCGTAATTTGCAGATAAAAAATAAAAAGATTTATTTATCACTTCGAAATATATTGATAGAGCATATATGAGAGCATTATATAAATAACTATAAGAGAATTAATAATTTGACATTTGAATTATAATTATAATGTTTTATTAAAAATTTAGGAAGAGTTGGGGGCCGACTTAATCTCTCTTCAGGGTGAGTGATATCATCGAATAGTCCACTCACCGGATTTTTTAATGGGCATAATGCGTGGCACCATCTTTGACTGGTCAATGGAAAATGATTTCGCAATTCTACACCCAATGGAAATTGATCTTGCGACTCCTCCTCAAATGTAATAATTATTAGACCACGACAACTTGATTAATTTATAATGTTATTGGTATGTTTTCAGATAAATACGTAATTTATATCATAATATAATGTTTCATTTATAAGTATCATAAAAACTATTGTTGTTGTTAAGGTGAATAACAAAAGTAATGTCGATTAGAAACTAGAGAAACTGACATCTCTCGATAAACGTGCCTCTTCATATCACCGTCAACACTTCTTCGTACGTCACTGGCGGCTTCGGCCGTCGGTTATCTTTGTAATTTGCTTTAAACACAACTCTTTATAAAAATCTAGATTGGATTGTACGTTCTTCTTCATCAAAACCAAACTAGAGAATTTCTTCATTTGTTTTTTCTCCTTTTTGGAATGTTCTTCCGATATATACTTTTCATCTCTTTAGATGTTTGATTTTGTCGGCTTCGTTCCCCGGTACATGTTATTCGGAGGTGTTTTTTCTCCAGTAAAATATTTTGGAGATTTATGTTCTTTTCAATATCAAATCCGACAACGAATACCGCCATGGTCGGGTGATGTGAAGATAATAAAATTCATTCACCATTGTGTTCTTCCGATTACAAGACTGGAATTTAATGACATTGGGTGGCAAATCGTAAGAGCATTAATTCGAGTGTTACAATGGACTAGCAATATGGGATTTTCACTGCGAATAAAAATGGTTGAAGACAAAGATATTAGTTTGTTCACACATCCTAATACCAAGATAAAAGTTCATTGTACAAGAAGAAAGGATAAAGCAATCTCAACTAGAAACGTTGAGTATTTCATCATGAGCACATCAAAGGCAAAATTAAAAATAATGACTCCAATACGGACTAATTGGTATTGGCTAGTCGAATTTTCAAGACTATATTTAGAAAGCATTGGGTTTTTCATTGTGATATGGAGTTCCAAACAAATGGTGCCAATAAAGCGTGCCTATCACATTCGAGTAAAACGACTTATAAAGAAGGAATATAACAGGTTTATTTATCTGTTAGCGAGTAAGCTTGTCTTCAAAAAGAGCATCGTTTAATTCACTTTTTCTTTGATATCGTTTTCAGCATATGGCGCATAATTCTGCTTATGTAATAATTTGGTTGCTAAAGTTTTGTATTGTCTTTGTACACTGATGTAATACTTTANTTAAAAAAAAAAAAAAAGAATATGAGCCATATTTCTTTTGAAAAAAAAAATTCTATTAAAAGTGCTTAATAATACATCACCGATCTATCTATTATAGAATCATCACAGATATAGTTATAACAGAATCAACCTAACAAAATACCCAAACAAAATCCCATCTAAAGCTACAAATTCGAAATTGGGCTTACTAGGGCCCAATTAGGCCCGGGTCCAAACAACAAACCCTAGTATCCTTGGTATATGGAGGAAACTCTTTATCCACCACCATCGCTGCTGACAAGATTCTGAATGCCATCGGATCAGAACCTCCGATGGCCCGACGGCGGTTCCAAAATAGAGATGACTTAGGACCATCATCTTTTCCCACCCGAACTATGATTTGGAGAGGAGAGGAATCTAGTCATTTCTTCACCATGGCCAATTTGGAGAAAATGAATAGATTTTCAGTGGGTAGGGATGGAGGAAGCTACCTTCGGTGATGGTGTATTTGCGACTCCCGATGTCGACGTCCCTTCACCTCCTACTGAAGATCGAATCCTACGGTACCTCCGAAGACTAAATCGAGGTTCCTCCTTCCAAGCAGAGTCGTTTCCCTTGCTACTTCATTGCATGCAAATCTGGCCGGAGAAGTCTCGCTGAGTATATGCTTCACTCCGTCAACAATCTAGTGAATTTGGAGAAGGAGAAGGCAGAAGGTTGAAATAAATTGAAGGGAGATGCTTGCATGGTGAGCTTGTCGGTGTTGGATTCACTGCTGAATCTGGGGGGCGCAGCGCGAAAGGATGCGGTTCAGAGGTGGAAGATGAGATCTAGATCTCAAACTCGTCGAACCCTCGAGAATTTAGAGAGAGATAGAGAGAAATAGATCTAGAGTTTTGTATTCAAAGTTTTATATGACAAATATTGCAATATACAAATTTTTAATATCTTAACTTTGAAGTATTTTCTTTGCAGAGAAACTTATGGATCTTCAAATTTGAAGATTACGAAACTCCCAATTTGAAGATTTTGTTTAGAGATGTTCTCACTCGGTGGATGTTTTTTTGTCATAAACATTTCACTAACTTAACTTAAATAATGTACAACATATGGAAAGTTATGAAGTTTAGCCACATAAGCAAGATCATGAGCTAAAGTATTAGCAGCTCGCAAAATATGAACAAAAGATATAGAAAGAAACAACTTAGACAGGGTAATAGTATCATGAAACAGAGATGTACTAGCATGCTTTCGGAGAGAGTGATGAGTATGGGATTGGAACGCCATTTGAAGGAGCTGAATGTGTTCTTTGCAATAATTTTGGACAATCAAAGCATTATATTCTAATATTCGTACTTGAGCAAAACATTCCTTGATTGTAATAGATTTTGCTTAAAATGGTGAAGAGGGAGGAGTCAGTGACGAGGAACCTTTCAACATTGTTTGATCTCCTTGCTTTAGTACTCATCCTATGCCAATAGAAGTAGTTGGTGAAGTCCAAGATGCATATGTCATTAAAATAAGCAGCGCATGTGTATTAGAAATACAATTGAAAAGGTGAATACAGAGACATGTCCACTTGATCCCCTATTGTACTCATCTAAGTCTGGTTTGTGTTTGGGACCATTGTTGGAGATCAATAATGACTTTATGAATAACCTCTGGAACAACCCATCTTTTTTTTAAAAAAAAAGAAGTGCATTTTGCATCTTCAAATACGCCATATCAGATATAGAGAAAAAACCAAGACAATAAGAATCACTTATAGATATTATGGATATTATTCTCTTTTTGAAGGATATGAGTGAGGGACTCAGTCAGATCCTCATATAGAAATTGTATAGAAAAGTCTTTAAGAGGATCTAGCTGCCATATTTCTAAAGAGACCCGACACCCAAAGAACAAATGGTGGAGAGTTTCTATCTCTTCACCACAAAACATACAAGTATTATCCACATGAACTCTCATTCTGTTCAAGTCATAAGTCGCACATAATCCTCTATGGAAAAGTTTCCATATGAAATGATGGATCTTCTTTTGGACAAGCAACTTCTAGATAGATTGAAATAAAGGTATAAGTGAAGCAGCATATAATGAAGTGAAAAGTTCATTATGGAGATGATGATAACCAGATCTTATAGTGTAATTACAAGAACTTGATAATCTCCATGTTGGTTTATCCAAGCTTCTAAACAATAAGGGTCGTATAGTGATAGGATCCTAGGTCGATAACTCTAAGGAAGGCTCAGAAAATTAAGACAATCATGTCTAAGAACGGATTTCTTGAAGAGAAGATTCGTTGGGTGGCCCGATGAAGTAGTCGGGTGATGTTGAGCAACTTTGGGGATGGGTTTAGTGGCTCGTGTGCACGGGTTTAGCCCATTTGAGGTATTATTGTTCCAGGAGGCCTTTCACTAATCAACACAAAGAAGGATGGGTAGTAACACAACATATAACCAATTGACACCAAGTCTCTGCAAAACCTAGTTTTTTTATCATAAACTCCAAAAAAATCCAGTTTACTTTGTCAAAGGCCTTAGTGATGTCTAATATCATAGCCATGTAAGGATGAACCTTTTTCTAGTTCTTAGAGAATGTAATAGCTCATGAGCTACAAGCACATTATCTGTGTATAATCTCTTAGGGATAAAGACTGACTGATTGACAGAATTTATATGATGTAGCCAGGGTTTTAATCTATTTGTTAAGATTTTATCTATCCACTTATAGGCAACATTTTCCAGACTCATGGGTCTGTAATCCTTTGAGTTCTGGGGAGTTGGGTACTTTGGGAACAAGACAAAGGTAAGTATGATTAGTACTCGGCTCAAGATTGGGGTGAAGGAAGAAGTTAGAATAAAGACATTGGTATCTGCTACTATAATTTGCCAATGATGTTTGAAGAAGCATGAGGTAAATCCATCAGGGCATGGGACCTTGCCGTCATTCATCTGGTTCAGAGCTTGAAAGTCAATGACTGGTCAGGGACAGCTCACTAGGGAGGGCACCTGGTGCGACCATACATGGCTCATTTTAATTTTGTACCTGCAAAAATTCAAATAAAAATTATAAAATAATAGTTAAAAAGTGACCATAAATATAAACATTTGTATTTTATTTAGATTTGTAATAAAATTAACAATAAAAATCAACACATTAAAATTTAATGATTTTATATGATGATTTTTTTTAATAAATTAAATTTAGAGGTCCAAAATTTTATTCTCTTCCAAAGACCCATATTGAGTCAGGTATATGAATGGCTTTGTTAGATTTGCATTCATCTCAGCCATAACACGAAGCTGCAGATTACTGAAGACTGCAAAATCAACAGCAGAAATATCGGTTGAGTAAAAGGATTATAGAAATATTGTATAACATGATAATCACATTTTTTGTACTACGCAAATGGGGTCTCAGATGAAGTGCATCCACAAAAGATGGTCTTATCTTTTGTCCTGCATACGTTAACCAAATTCTTAGATAAGCTTTTTTGCTTTCAATAATTAAGAAGCGCATCCACAAAAACGCAGTGTCATGCCTAAAATCATAGTATATACTTCTGGATGATCGTTAAGAGAATGATCGAATTTATTTTTATTTTTTTCTTCAATGTGCTGTACCTTTTTGTTATATCCATCTAAATGGACATCGTTCGGAGTGTCAAGCTAGAAATGATACTCGTAAATGAATTTAATATACCTCTTTATTGTTATATCAAATTATATGTTTGATAAGCAAATATATTTTTTATTAAAAAAGGGAATCTCTTGTCTTTTGCGACGAGAGGAAATAAAACACGTGTTTGGAGTCTACCTAACATATTCCAAGGGACATGCACTTTCAAAAAGGTTTACTACCCGAAATTCCTTTTACTATTTACGTATTCAATTCAATACTATGAAAACACAAAATCTTTCTTACCAAAACTTTTTAAATTTTTTTGAAAAAAAACCATAAAAATATAAAAACTCTTTAATTTTTATATGTTTAATACATGAATTTATTTTGTTGCCATATTAATACATAGACTTTATCCGTTACCAAATTAATTTACAGAAAATTCAAAATCGAAAATTTGTCTTAGTTCCATTAATTGACTTAACAGCTCTGTTAGTATATTAAACTTGTGGATTAATAATTTTTTATTATTCCCATTTTATCCTTTTCATATATTACTCAAATTATTAACTTAAAATATTTTTTACAATTTTATCTTCTTTACTCAAATGGATTTGAGGTTTTTTAAGAACTCTAATTCAAACTATTCATAAAAATCATCTTCTGATCAATAAAAATCAAACTATGTTTAATTAATCTATAAATCTCGTAAAGCATTTGTTCTTCCCTTCACGTAGACTATAAATCTGAGAAGAAGACGAGACCCATCATGATATGGTCCAGCGATGATAAAGAAGACACGTGGAGATGATTCGTCGCTGGATTTGCGGAGGAGGAGAAAGAAAGCGGATGAACAACGGATTAGTGTTTGTGGGTATGAGAGTGAAGGAGTTGAGAGAAGTAAGAAAGAAGGACATATAGAGATTGAGGTTATACGATATAACTGTTGGATTATATCACGGCTATATGTGGCCACAACCACATTAGATTAGCACACGAACTATCCTTTTGCTTTTTTGACGATCTTAAAATGGATAGGATCAGACCATAGACCGTTACTATTAACTACATGTTCTTATCAACATATGCATTATACGTCATTTCAGTATGATAATAGATGGCAGGGTAATCATGATATTCTTAACCTTATAAGCTCTACTTGGTCAACTTCTTGTGCCACAATCCCTCCTAGCAATTTTAGTGTTACCCTCCGTCATTGTCGTTCAGTTCTATCACAATGGAAAGCCAAACACGATGTCAGTTCTTCTAAAGAGATAGTTTCTCTCTAGCATGATCTGCCTTACTCTATCAATAACGACGTGAAGAAGAGTATTGGCGTACAAGAGTCGAATAACATGGTTACAATATGAGGATAGAAACACTACATTTTTTATGCCCAAACTAAACAACGCCTAGTCCAAAATCAAATTATGGTGATCACAAGGGGAAGATGGTACTTCTTATATTGATATTCGAGTTATCCAAGACCAGATTGTAGATTACTTTTCATCTTGTTGGTGTCAAAACCCCATCAACAAGATTTCACTTTACCTAATCATATTAAACCTCCTAACCCATTACGCATTAACCCCACAGAAATTAGCCGAGAGAGAGTTTCCACCTGAGTACATTTAAAGAGTGGAAAAACACCCAGCGCGCGATGTGACCGAGATCAACGCAGAAACAACCTGACCAAGCAATAACCGAGTCTCAGCCATTCCGGGCTTCCCAGGATACGCCAAGATCATGGAGACGAGGAGGTGTAAACGTAGCGGGAATATCAGAACAGAAGCCTGAACTGTCTGGAAGCCCCAACTAGAATTAGAGCCGAACTAAGAGTATAAATAGAAGAATTAGGAGAGAAAGGATGATCTTCATTTTTTCAAACTTTTACTTGAACATTTTCTCTTGCATGCAGGCTCGAGTTTAAAGCAATCTTATTGATCAATACAAATTTTGTTCCATAAAAATTTGAGTTGTGTTTTTTCTTTATTAAGACAAAAATTGACGAATTCCTCATAAAAATATATCTATAAATTTATTTTGTGGATTCTAACATCTTGAAATTAGTGTTGTTTGTGGGAAATTTAAAGATTTTCTAACGCAAAAAAAAAATTACAACCAGATCCATCGCTATCATGACCAAAGAACTACCATTGCAACCGGATGGGTACACTAGCTAGCATGAACCAAGCACTCCGTCAATCCGTGCAGCCTATGTCCAAGAGGCTGGAGATGCAAGATTCCCTGAATCAATCCATGCTTGATCGACTTGATAAAATGGCAAAGGAGTCCACATATAAAACCAAGGCGATCACCAAACACCTTGACGAGGCAGCCTCATCACATCGACGACCGCTCTGGACTTCCGCCCGATGATACCCCATCTCCGGGGAACATTCCAAGAGGTTGATGTTCACTCCAACCCCAAACTCAGTCAAAACACATGCACACCGCTCCGACACCACATAAACCCCTCTGAACAACAACCCCAAATAGGAACACTTCATTCCGAAGGGAAATTAGTCTCTCGAGGACCCCCGGGTAATTGAATCACACCGAGCACACCAAGGACTCATGTGACAAGAGGGATCGCATCGACCTATCTGAAGGCTCAGACGGAGAATCCGACGAGTACAAAGAGGACTACCGCAACCCCTATTCTCAACCAGATGTGCGACCTCAGCCTTGGATACGAGAGATCCAAGAGATGAAAAACTCTCTCCAAGAGGCCGTTCGGCAAATGAACTATAAGATTCACCAGGAGATTAGTTTAGCTCTCAAGTTGGACCGACTGATGGAGGAGATCCAAGAGATAAAAAAAACTCTCTCCAAGAGGCCGCCCGACAAATGAACTCTAAGGTTCACCAAGCGATCATTTTGGCTCCCGTTGGACCGACTGATGGAGGAGATACTCTGCAGCCTATATGCCCCGCACATAAAAAACGCTAATGTATGAAACTCTGGGAAAATCAAAATCCCCTTTTATAAGGGGAAAACAGACCCAAACGTGTACAAGACAGTCTTCCGCATAGCGGTCGGTCTTGCGCAGTTTGATGAACATAAAAAGGACGCATGGTACTTTCAAATCTTTAGCGAACACCTCTAAGGGCTAGCGCTCACATGGTTATCACGACTGCTTGAGGGCTCGATCCATAGTTTTAGCCAGATGAGTTTAATGTTCCTAAGGAATTACTCAGTATATATCGAGAGAGACATCTCAGACGCTGACATGTGGACTATGACCCACTGGCCCTCCAACAATTTATCGATCAATTCAAAGAGGTGATATCTCAATTGATGGTAACCGATAACATTGCCATTGCCGCCCTCAAAAACACGGTTTGGGGCGAATCAAAATATGAAAAAATTTGATATTGAACCCTCTAGCAACCATCGATGACGCATTGCACAAAGGTAAGGTTTTCACACAAATAGAGGATGGCCTGATTGAAATGCGATAAAGGAGCCGGGAACAAAATCCAACAAACCACCCCAAAGCGTAGTTCCCCAGCAAGAAATTATACCTTTTACGCTGGGAAGCCCAAAAGTGGTCTGTGGAACAAGTGGAGACCATCCAAAGAGCAAGGAAATACCAAAAAGCACTATGATTATCATAACCAAGACGTCTATTTTACTGAGGATTGTAGGAGCTTTAATTTTTTCCTCTTCACAAAATACCAATTAGGCGAGCTAGTCGAGCCAAGCCAGGCTAAGGCAGCAAGTACCCAACCTGTTACAACATAACCAAACGAGGAAGCCAACCCTCTAAAACAAGCTCGGGAAGAACTACCGCAGGTGGCACTAATCCCACCGTTTAAGAAACGGATCAACATGATCATGGGAAACCACCAATTCGAATTGAACTTGATTACATCAATCAAAGCATACGAACGAAAGGCCTCCTCTTGCGATAAATGGAAAACTAAACCCAGGAGGTGGGAGAACCTATCCTATTCGACGAGATGAACACAACGGGTCTCGACCTCCCCCATTTTGATCCACTGGTCATCGACCTGATCCTAGAGGATTATGAGATTGTGAGGGTACTCGTAAGCACTGGAAGCTTAGTAGACCTAATTTTCAAGGATACATTAGCCAAAATGGAAATCGACCTGTCTCGGATAGAAGGATCCCCTACACCTTAACAGGTTTCACAAGTGAAACCACCATGACGTTGGGGACGATCAAACTACTCATGCATGTAGAATGAGTATCTAGGATGATCAAATTCACAGTAATGGATCGTACGGCGATATACAACGTAATCTTCAGGAAACCCTGGATAAACACGATGAAGGCAGTGCCTTCCACTTACACCAGTGCGTCAAGTTCCCTACCAAGAAAAAAAGTCAAAACCATCAAAAGAAGCCAAACGTCAATCCGAGCTTGTTACTTAGTTGAACTCCAGCTCAAGAAGAAATCTTTATAGCAATTATAAATCGGGCAACCAACCGCTCTAGAAACACTAAGCTACGAGGAGCCCAAGCTCGACGAAGTAACACAATAATGTATCGATCTAGGTTCCCTAGAATATTGCGTCGGAATAGGTTCAAAATTACGGAAACATATAAAAGAAGACTTGATCAACTTCCTTAAAGAGGATAAACACACTTTCGCCTCGAACATGACGGCCATGCCCATAATAATCTTGGACATAATGTTCCAATAGCTGAACGCTGATCCGATTTACAAACTAGTAATGTAGAAGAAACCCAAGCTAGGTATAGTACAAGCTCAAGCAGTTCGAGACGAGGTGGAAAAGTTGATGGGGGTATAATCCATCACCGAAGTAAAATACCCAGATTGGCTAGCGAACCCCATGGTAGTCAAGAAAAAGAACGGAAAGTGGAGAGTGTGCATCGATTTCACAGACCTAAATAAAACATTCCCCAACGATAGTTTCCCCCTACCAAACAAGACCAACTGGTGGAAGCCACAACAAGATATAAAATCCTTTCATTCATGGACGCTTTCTCCAGCTTTAACTAGATACTTATGCATCTCGATGACAGAGGAAAAAGCATTTATCACCGATAGGGGCATATACCTAAAAAAAGTGATGCCTTTCAACCTGAAAAACATAGGGGCCACCTTTCAGCGCATGGTCAACAAGATGTTCTCCGAACAGCACAGGAAGACGATGGAAGTATATATCAACAATCTGCTCATCAAATCCTCTGACGAGGACGATCATGTGGGTGACCCGCGCGTCTGCTTCTGAATCCTGAACACCGAGGGAATGAAGCTAAACCTGACTAAGTGCACTTTCTTGGTCACCTCAGGAGAATTTGTTGGCTATTTGGTAACCAACAGAGGCATTGAAGCTAATCTTAAGCAAATCAACGCACTGATGAAAATACCATTACCGAATAACAAAAGGGAAGTGCAAAAATTGATAGGTCGAATAGCAGCCTTAACCCATTTCATATATAAATCAACAGACAAATGCATACCATTCTACAACCTGCTCAAGGGGAATAAGAAGTTCATCTAGAACGAAGAATGCGAGCAGGCATTCAAGAAAATGAAGAACTATTCAATGACGCCCCTGGTCCTATCCAAGCCGCAAAAAGGGGAACCATGTTCCTATACATAGCAGTATCATTATACGCAATTAGCTCAGTCATATTATACGAAGAGCTCGGTAACAAAAAGGCAACATTCTACCTCAGCAAGAACTTGGATGACACAAAAACAATGTACTTGACAATAGAAAAATTAACTTTGGTAGTGGTTCATTCAGAAAGGAAATTGCGATCCTATTTTAAATCCCGCTCGATCGTCGTTTACTCAGATCAAACGCTGTTCACGATCTTACACAGTCCCAAGCTGTCAGGGAGACTGTCCAAATGGGAATTCGAGCTCAACGAGTATGATATAGAATTCAAAAGCAGAACATGCACATAATCTCAAGTGCTCTCACATAAAGCTGCCACCAGAAATAGAGAATGTCTCCAAGTATTTTGAAGCGCGATGGTCCCTATACGTTGACGGGGAAAATTCTAACCACAACTCAGGGATAGGCATACAGCTGATCGCCACTACAGGCGAGATGATTAAAAAATCATTCATGCTAAACTTTGCAACTTCGAATAACAAAGTTGAGTATGAAACAATGATAGAAGGTCTATGTCTAGCGGCAGCAATCGGCGCGAAGCAGATCAACGCCTAAAGCAAATCCCAACTGGTAGCAAACCAATTCAGTGGCAAGTATAAAACGAGGGACGACAGAATTGAAGCATATTTAGATGTAGTCAAAAACCTTTCAAAGGATTTCATGGAGTTTGACTTGATTAACATTTCCAAAGGAGAAAATATAAATGCGGATGTCTTAGCTGCCCTCGCGTCTATTACGAATCCTCAAACGACAAGACTCGTACCTGTCAAGACCATTAATAAACCCAACATCTCGGTAACGAAGACCGCATGCGTAACACCAGAAACAATAGAGGAGTACAACATAAACCCAGACCCGGAAGACATGGATGAAAATGAGATCCCAATGAAAGAAGAAGAGGTCGAAACGGAGATAAATTGGCGAATCAAGATATTAGCATACATTACAGACAAGATCTTACCACCAAAAGAAATGGGACGCATAAAAACTCAAAGCTAAAAGTGCGAGATACACCCAGCTAGACAGAAATCTCTATAAATGGAGCGTACGAGGATCACTCCTAAAATGCATATTCGGCCAAAAAAACTAGGAAAATTATAAGGGAAGTCCACAACGGAGCATCCGGAAACCAGTCTAGCGGTAGAGCCTTAGCATTCAAAATCAAGCGATATTGTTACTATTAGCCAACAATTTCTTACGGAATGCGAATACTAATTTACCGGCCAACTGAGGAAATGTAGTTGATAATAGGACCATACCCTTTTATGCGATGGTCTATGGACATAATGGGTCCAATGCATAGTTCGAAGCAAAAGCGTTTTCTACTCTTTTTAACCGACTATTTCTCCAAACGGATAGAAGTCGAATCCTTTGCGAAAGTGAAATCTAAGAACGTAGAATCTAAGAACGTAGAATCTTTCATAAAATTTGCCGTCACGAGATCCCCTACGAAATACATACTAACAACGATCCCCAATTCACCTCCGACAGATTCAAAGAGCTATGTGAAAAAAATGAGGATTAACCTTACCTACTCAACACCCTACTACCCGCAGGCAAACGACCAGACATAGGCTGCCAACAAAACCATATTAGTGGACTAAAGAAGAGATTAGACGCAAAGAAAAGGAAAATGAGCAGAAGAATTGGAAGTGGTGCTTTGGTTATACCAAAAAATACCTAAAAGGAAAACCAAAGACTCCCCATTCTCTCTACTTTACGACACTGAGGCAGTCATACTAGTTAAGATAGAGGTACCCAGCCTAAGAAGGCAGCCCGCACCTCAAAAATGGACCAAAAAAACGCGATGCTTTTACTCATAGCCGACACAATCGATGAAACGAGGGACCAAGCGATGGTACAGTTAGAGAACTACCAAAACGCCGCAACACGTTTTCACAACAACAAAAAAATCAAACAACGGCGATTCATAGAAGGAGAATTGGTGTTGTGGGAAGTTTTCCGCTAGAGCAGAGAAGAATGCAGGAAAGCTGGGAATTGGATGGGAATGGTCTTACAAGATTTCAAAGATCATTAAATCAGGGGCACACAAATTGGAAGACGAAGATGGGAATGAGGAAAGACACCCATGAAATGCTCAACACCTAAAAAAATTCTATTATTAGGCACCCGCCAATTTACTTCCATTGCAAATTTGGTTTATGCTAGTTGTAAACCTTTTTAGTGAACTACGACCAAAGCTTGATGCTCTTTAAAGGGGTACGTAGGCAACTCTTTTTAGGGAGTTCAGCTATAGCTATCAATAAAACATCAATTTCCTTGTCTTCGTCTCTAAATTTTTCTCAAAATGGAGGAGATGTAACTGATCCTTACTCGCTGCCCCAACCTTCCCTATCTTTGTCTCTAAATTTTTCTCGAAAAATAGGGGAGATGTAATTGATCATTACTCCCTGCCTTAGCCATCCCTGTCTTTGTCTCTAATTTTTTCTCGAAATATGGGGGAGATGTAACTAATCCTTACTCCGTGTCCCAGCCCTCCCTATCTTCGTCTCTAATTTTTCTCGAAAAATGGGGGAGATATAACTAATCCTTACTCTATGCCCCAGCCCTCCCTATCTTTGTCTCTAAATTTTTCTCGAAAAATGGGGGAGATGTAACTGATCCTTAGTCCATACCCTAGCCCTCCTTACCTTTATCTCTAAATTTTTCTCGAAAAATGGGGGAGATGTAATTGATCATTACTTCCTACCCTTGCCTTCCTACTGCCTTAGTAGGAAGAAGTGAAAATTTTTACATGGACTGAAAAGGATCCAGTTTCACGAACCGACCTGTGTACGAACGATTTCAGCATATCAGACTACCAACGCAACGAAGCACTTGGAGGCTTCTCACATATCAACCAGCTAAGGTGAGAAAGAAAGGATCACCATCCCATACCACTACCTACACAACATAACACCTAGGGGCTACTGACACATTTACAAGCTAAGTATAATATCTTCAATCCATTATGTCTTCCTTTCTACCAATACTCAGACAAAAGCGAGGGGAGAATACCATTCAGTACCCAACTTTTAGGGTCAAAAACGGTCACAACAAAATTGATGTCTCAGAACCGTCTATCCAAACATCAAACCGTACCAATCCCGATCAACAAAACAAACTAACTTAACCCACGATACTTCCGAAAGACCATAAGGAATATGCTTTGTAAGGATCGAGCAATAATCATAAAATCGCTAAGCGATTGTCTCTTCACTCTTTTTTCCTTAGTCGAGAAGGTTTTTTCCCACCGGGTTTTCCAATCACTAAGTTTTTAACGAAGCAAGACAATCCGCTTACATCCAATGTCGAGTTCGAGACAAGCATACACATAATTATTGTCCAAGAAATAAAAAAGACCTTGACAGATACGTTTACGGACAAGAAAAAATACATACGCTGAATGATAATAGGATTTTTCGGTCCTATGGGCTATCAATCAACCCATCGTTGTAGTACGGGTTTTATGTCAATCCATAATGGGAGCGTACTAAGCAATGTGGATGTATTGGATGCTTTAAATTCAAGCTGATGTTAAAAGGGGGTTTTGGTTTCTAAAAGGTCCTAAGTGCAACGAAATTAAAAAGCATAAAAACAGAGAAAGGCTTAAACCACTTTTAGATGCAAAACAGAGAAAAAACAAGAAAGGGTAAAAATGCAATCAATGTAAAATCGTTCCAGAGGACAAAGGATAATTGAATTGGGAATCCATCATGGGCTACCTAAGTACCTAACATACCTCAAACAATGAGCTGACCCCTAGACAGTAGCTCTACTAACAATCAATTCCAATGTCTTGGCACCCAATCTCAAGCAAAGTAATCAGAGACTCAACTGTCGTCATAGACGGCGACTACCTAGCAGGCATTAACCTCTACTACTCTAGCTAAGTCGTTTCCCACATCTATTCACAGAGAAAGGGAAACGAATCTCTGGAACCCGCTCGGTCCGGTCACCTCCAATAACTCATCTCGGTGTTGTAGGGCCTAATNGCCTAATGGCGGGTCTCTGTCCCTCTCGGGTAGGAGTACAATCAACATTAAGCTGAGAAGGTCCAGAAGGGATCTAGGAACCAAACAACTTAGGCACCTAAGCAAACGCATAACATCAACCCTTATCAACCCCCATCCTCAGGAACTTGGATGACTACTCACTACTCA
>OVBE01000574.1:2382-47743 GCA_900406425.1 Iberis pinnata | reverse complement strand
CGTGTATTAAAAGGATAATTGGAACACAATTGGTGTATTAAAATGGAATTTTCCCTTTCAGAAACAGAAGGAATAATAAATAATGCGGTTGTATAGAGAAAATGCCAGGTTGGACCATTGAACATGCCTCCACTTAATAAATACTAAGCTATACGAAAAACATTTGATAAATTTTCAGACTTAATACAATTTTTTTTCCTATTTATACTATGGTTGACTTTCTTATAAAACTTTAGGATATATAAAAGAAAATTGAGGTAATAATTTGGTTAATCAAAACTAAAATTAGAGAACAGGAATGATTTGCACAATCTTTTTCTTCTGTTATTGTCCAAATATTATTTTTGCTTTTGTTACGGTCAACGTTTGGAAAAAGGAAAATTAAGTAGTTCAGTAGTGAAATATATAATATATAAACACAAGAAAAAGAAAAACCTGAAGCAGCATCGATGAACTGGCCGTTGATAAAAAGCTTGGTGAATTTGATATCCGGCAACATCACCGTCGCGCCACCGTTGCATTTGCCGTTTTCCATTTCTCTCTCTCTATCTTTTGTTGTCAACAACTCTCTTTCTAGACAAACGAAGAGATTACTTACGTTTATATATATATATATATATATTCAATTATTATCAATTGCCACATCAGCTTAGACAGTGGTGTTTTTTTGTAATGTAACTTGGAGCGTGCATGCGCGTGAAGATTACATGTCAGGTTTTACTCTACTACATCTCTTAACTTAGAGTATGATTGTTTATTGCTTTAGAATCTTTCTACAGCCAAATATAAGCTTTCTATAGCCAAGTATATTTCTACAGCAATAAAGTGAAACCAATTAAACTGTAGCTTTCCTAATACTGGATTTTGTTTATTTTTGGCTGTAGAAAGCCAATTTCTCAAAGCACTTATTTTTTTGCTTTTTTATCTCTCCTCTTTCCTCTTTATTTCTCTATTTATTTTTGTATATATATATATATATCTTATAAATATAATAATATGATATGATTATTTTTATACATCTCTAATTAATTTTAATTTTTCATGATTAAAATTTTTGTTATTTATTTTGTCTATATATACATATATATATATATATAAACCATATAAATATAATAATGTAATGTGTTTATTTTTATATCTCTAATTAATTTTAATTTTTCATGATTAATTTTTTTGTTATTTATTTTGTCTATATATATATATAAAATAACCTACAGCACAAAGTTGTCCAATCATGCTTTTATTTTAAAAAGTTACAGCCAAAATTCTACAGCCAAAAATCTCACAGCAACAAAACCTAAAGCCACAGCAACAAAACCTACAACCAAATTTCTACAGCAGAAAAACAAAAGCCACAACTGCAACCAATCATGCCCTTAATTGAAAATTACTTGTTTTGGAGGGCTTAACATTGAACACAATTTTTTAATTTTAAAATTAAGCCAGGTTTCATAATGATTTTAACTTAATCTAAGCACAGTGTATTTGTTGTTAGCTATAATGTTTGTGCACTTAAATTCATGTGGTTTTTTGTCATCATAAAAACAAACAAAAATAACGAAATTAAAAATACATCATATGCTACGGATAGCCATCTATATTAAGAATAATTACAAATCAAAAAGAGTTTTTTTGTTGTCATGCAACACGAGCCACTTGATATGCCCTATTAATGGTCGTTGTTGGACAATAATGAATGTGAAAGCTTAGATGAGTACGCAAGTATGATGTTAAGTCTGACAATTCAGAAACAAAAGTTGGAACTTCCGAGGGATTAGAGAACATGCTGACTTGATCTATAACTATTAGGCTACATTGACTTTGGAGCTTGTGTAAACCCTTTAGAATCCAAAGCAGGTTGATCAGTTCAACATGTAAAGGGGTTGTCCTGCTTGTTGACAGTGTAACCCTAATGTCTCAACCATCTGATGCTTGTAAAACCCATCTCAAGCCGCAATAACTATTTTAAACTTAAAATTTAAGGGGAGTGTCTTAGTTGATGTCATTAATGGTTGTGCACTTCTTTTGTCAACAACTTATCATATAATTTAGAATTCTTAAAAATACTATTTCCTTACTTTTGATTTTAAAAATACTATGCACTCTCAAATTTCTAAAAAACCACAAAATAACACAAATTTTAAATATCTTACAATATTTAAATTTGAACCCTAAACCCTAAAATTTTAAATACCATAGTTCCTTCAAACTAAATCTTAAATTTTAGCTAGTGAACTCAAAACCCAATATTTAAATTCTAAATCTTTAAAATTCAACTTTTATGTTTCTGATTTTTTTGGAAAGAACATATTTTTATAATGTTTAAGAAACAATTAAGGACGTGTATTATTTTTGGAACATAGAATTATTTTGTGACAATTTATGGAATTCTTATATTAATGTGGGAATTCAAGTTGGCGTATGTTTACAAAAATTATATTTTGAGAATATTAACGAGTATTATCACTACAAGAAATTAACTTGAAATCATTAAATTTACTCGTCGGATGTCCGTCGAAAAGACCAATTTCCGAAAATGGAAGGATCTAACCCAATTAACCAAAGAACTTACAAATTTTTTGTTCATCAGAAAAATGAAATTGGTTCAAGAAATGCTGACTAATGGAACCATTCAGTAAAGCTCAATCTATTTTGTTTCTTCTATGGTTTTGGTGAAGAAGAAAGATGGCTCATGGAGGTTATGTGTAGACTATGAAAGCTTGATTAATATGAATGTGAGAGATAAATATCCAATTTTTGTAATAGAAGACTTGATGGATGAACTGGGAGGTTCAAAGATATATTCAAAAATTTACTTGCGTGTTGGTTATCACCATGTCATAATGGATCCACATGATGTTCATAAGACTGCATTCAAGACACATTATGGTCACTATGAATATTTGGTTATGCCTTTTGGCCTTACTAATGCTCTTGCAAAATTTGTGTTAATATTCTTTGATGATATACTAATCTACAACCCATCTTTGGAGATTCACATTGAGCATTTGCAGAAGATTGTTGAAGCAATGCAAGATCATTCTCTATTTTCTAAAAGAAGGAAATGTGCTTTTGGGATTTAAAGAGTGGAATACCTAGGACATTTCATTGAAGCTGAGGGTATTTCCACTAATCCAAGTAAAGTAAAAGCAGTTGTAGATTGGCCACAACTTTAAAATACTAAGTAATTGAGGGAATTTTTAGGCTTAGCTGGTTACAATAAGCACTTTGATAGAAAATTTGGCTCAATTGCTAGACCTCTTACATATTTTACAAAAAGATGCCTTTATATGTAACAAGCTAAAGTTTCTTTTATTGCTTTGAAAACAGTTTTGTGTTAGGCTCCCATACTGGGTTTGCCTCTGTTTAATAAATAAGTTTTAGTTGAGACTAATGCTTGTGGTACTAGTATTTGAGCATTCTTAATGCAAGATGGTCATCATCTTGCTTATATCAGTAGACACTTAAAAAGGAAGCAGTTGCATTTATCAATCTATGAAAAAGGCTGTTGGTTGTGGAATTGGCAGTTCATGAGAAGTGGCGACATTAACTTATCATGGGTCACTTTATTATCAAGGCATATCAACGCAACCTTAAATACTTGTTGGAGCAAAGATTAAATACTATGATACAACAACAATGGTTTCCCAAGTTACTTGAGTTTTACTATAAGATGCAATATAAGGAAGGCAGATCAACGAAGCCTTAAATACTTATTGGAGCAAAGATTGAATACTATGATACAACAACAATGGTTTTCCAAGTTACTTGAGTTTTACTATAAGATACAATATAAGGAAGGAAAGGAAAACTTGGTGGTTGATGCTCTTTCTAAAGTTGAAGTTTTGGATTGTGACTTATTAAAGCAGATACATGCTTCTTATGCAACTAATTCTTTAGTTCAATCATTCAAAGTCTACAACAATCTTCATTGTCAAAGAAATTTTATTCTTGGTCTCATAATATACTAAGGCGTAAGAGTAAGCTTTTGGTGCCTACTGATATTACTCGATTTTAATGTATATAATGGACATTTATGTTTGCTATTCTACATTATTCAGTATTCTAGGTGTTCGGGTCGAAACGGATCAAAACGATGTATTTTAGAAGTTTTCAGAAGATTTCAGAAGTTCCAGACAGAAGTGCTCGATCGAGCACAACAAGGATCGATCGAGCAGATGATTAATGAGTTGCACGATCGGGCAACATAGTTTCTCGATCGAACAAATGCTCCTGGAAAAATACGGAGATAAAGATCAATCGGGAAAAGAAGAAGTCTCGAGCAGTTTTATGCAATGCTCGATCGAGCAAACACTTGCTCGATCGAGCACATCTCCCGAAAAGAAAAGAAGTTTTCCAAATTTTGAAAATCAAGTCCTCAAGCCTATCAAGTTTTCCATATTTTGTTATTTTACTTTTTTAGCCTATAAATACAATGAGTTTTAGGCCTTTAGAACTAAGTTTTATTTTATTTTCTGAGAGAATTACTGAGGGAGAGGAGATTCAACATGTATTTGGCCCAATTTTTGAACCTTTTTATGATATCTCTTTTGTTTTAATTATGTGTTCTTCTTTGATTTTGAATTTTTTATGCATGCCAATGTCTGAGTAGTTCCATAGTTAGGTTTTAGGGTTTCCTAGGGTGCCATGTTTGAATCTTAGGTTTAACTTTGTAGGATTGAATTTGTTAGGTTCTTAGTCTAAATTTGTTTTCAATGCATGAATTAGCTTGATCACCTAGTTCATGATTATAGGTTGATAAATTCAAAGAGTTTTTATTTAAGAACCTGACCTAATTTAGATGAATGTATTTTTACTTGGGAGAGTATTGTTTTAAATGCTTATGAATAATTGAATCTGATTGCAATGCATGATCGAATTGCTTTAAAGACGGCAAGAGTTTGTCTATGGAAATTTGAGCATAGGGTTTAATACTCCGAGAGAAGATTATTCTTTATTCATTTTTCATGTTGAGAACTATTTTTAATCTCAATCCTGCATGTTAGCTTGACTTTAAACCTGAATACCTACAAATTTCCCTAATGCGTAGCGTTTTAATATTATAGTTTTAAACCGTTTTTTATTTGCCATTTTGAATTCGTTACAAAAATCACATAATTATTCTCGCTTTAGCTAGATTTGAAACTGAAACTGAACGTGTACTTTCTGGTCTCTGTGGATTCGATATCTATGCTTGCTACATTGAACTGTTCTCTGTAGTACTAGTTTAGAATTAATTTCTTAACCTATCAGAATTTTGGCGCCATTGTCGGGGACCAATAGTGCCTTTCTAGGTTTTTATTAGAATCTCGTCTAAAGTTTTTATTTTCAGTACTCATCTCATTCTTCTTTGCTTATCTTTGTCTTACAGGTGTATGATCGGAAGGTCTGACAAATCCTCTGAACTGCTAAACCTCAATAACTCAGAACTTGCAAGGATAGAACGCTCAAACCAGAAAGCAAAGAAAGACGCTAGCTCATCCAACTCAATGGTTGATAACATTAATCAACTCATTTCGGTTGTACCCGAAGGTCAAATCGATCCACCTGCTTTTGGACCCAATCAGCTGATTAACCAACCACAAAGTGGTGGTAACGACAATCAAGTGCCACAAGGCCAACCCATAGCTGCTAACAACCAAGCTCAAAACCCTCAGAACATAGGTGCAAGGAATTTTGTTCTGTATTGAGATCCAGAGAGAGTTCATATGCTCAATGGTCAGAACCCTCCTCTAGTTGGTTCATACAACAACCCTCAAGCATACTATGCTAATAGGAATCCCATCCAACCCACTCAACCTCAGCGAAGGGAATACCAATTCCTTATTTCACTTGTTCAAATGATTTGTAACAACCAATTCAGTGGTTTACCTAACGAGCAACCAATGAATCATATTGATACTTTTAAGGACATCTGCAGCACCATCAAACTCAATGGAGTATCCAGCAATTTCATGCACTGTAGTTTGTTCAGTCATTCCTTAGCTAAAAAAGCACTTCGCTGGCTGAAGTCTCTACTTGTAGGATTTATAGTAATCTGGGCTGACTGCAAAGCCAGGTTTATTAATCAGTTCTTCACTACTACTAGGACTAATTCTTTAAGGAACAAGATCTCTGCTTTTGCTCAAGCCCATGTAGAATCATTCTATGAATCTTGGGAACGATTCAAAGAGCTGCTTCATGATTGTCCACATCACGGTTTCTCAGATGTAAGTCTCCTCAATACCTTTTATAGAGGAATTGAACAAAAATATTAGTTGTCCTTAGATACAACAAGCGATGGAGACTTTATGCAGAAACCTGTTCCTGATGCATATCGTTTGATAGAGAATANAGAAACCCGTTCTTGATGCATATCGTTTGATAGAGAGTCTGGCAGCTAGTAATAGCAATCATTGCCCAGAGTTTGATCGCCGAACAAAGGTTCCGGTATTAGCTGCTAACTCAGAGATCTCAGAGCTGAAAGGAGAATTCTCAGAAATGAAAAGACTTATCAATCAGCTTCTAAAGGGTCAAACTCAGAAACAGGTTAGTGCTGTAGATGATTCTGAAGTTAATTGCTTTGCAATCTAAGAACATAATACTCGTGAAGTTGAGAAGGAAGTGAGTTACATCAATGCTCAAGGTCAAAGGGTGTACACTCAAGGCTATAATCAAGGTTTTTACAAGACTCATCCCAACTTGTCTTGGAGAAATACCAATGTTGAGAACCCCCAAGATCAACACTACCCACAGCAGCATAAATCCTTTGTGTAGAATTCTAATTCAGGCGGTTTTCGACAAACCTCTCAACCTGTATTTCAACAAGCTCAACCTCAACCAAGTAATTCATTTGAGATGATGCTTAAGCAACTGTTGGAAGGACAACAACATTTCCAAACATTGATCCAAGGAGAAGTGAAAAAGCTGAATCAAAAGTTTGATGCATTATCAACCCATGTGAAGCAATTGGATGTGCAAGTTGCTCAGACTTCTGAAGATGTGAAAAGACAAGCTGGTGACTTTCCTGGGAAAGTTGAAGAAAATCCAAAGGGGTATTGCAAGACTTTGGTTGGGAATTTAGAAGAAAAGAGTGGTGATTTGGGAAAATATTCAGATTTTGAGACATTGGAAAAAGATGCAGAGTGTTTTGCTCGATCGAGCAACCCATGCCCAATCAAGCAACTCGTATCCGAAATAACAGATCGATCAGGCACTGCTGGCCCGACCGTGCAAAATGATAAAAATTTTCCAGGGACATATGCTCGATCGAGCACACCTTGTGCTCGATTGAGCAGTTTTGTCGGACCTAAAACAGAGTGTTTTGCTCGATCGAGCAACATTTGTCTGATGGAGCAAAAGCTCTTGGACCCGAAATTTTTTGAATTCTCCTATTAGCCCAGAATTCCTTATCTGGTGCCTTCTACAAAGTCTATATCGGAGTTTAAAGTTGATGAGATGATTGGAAAGCCACCTAATCCACTTAGGAAGCTTCATAAGGTACAAGATCTAGGGGAATTCCTAGTTCCTTTTTCGATCAATGGAGTGGAATTCATAGATTCTCTTTGTGATACTGGAGCTAATGTGAGCGTCATGTCAATGACTGTTGCAAAACAGTTGGGACTATCAGGTATCCAACCATCTCATATGAATTTCACACTTGCTAATGATTCTACTGTCTCTTATACTGGCTTTACCCCAGACCTCTTGGTATAGGTTGGTAATTGCCTCGTCCCTGTTGATTTCCATATCTTGATGAAAAATGAGCATTCACACGAACCCTTGATTCTTGGAAGACCCTTTCTTTCAACCGTAGGAGCTGTTGTTGATTATCCAATCGGCGAATATCTCTGAAAAATATCAAGAAACGGGTTTTCTATCCAGCGATTCCTTCAAAAGGGATATTTAGGCTAACTATGGTTAAAGAAGAAGAGATGCAAAATGGAGTTCATATTGAACTAGATCCTAAGTGTGTAGTTGCCGAAATCTTACACAATGAGCCTCCAATCTCAACAAGGAATGGAAATCCCAAGATTAAGGAGAAGGTGAAAGTGAAATCGAAGCTGGTGAAGAAAGAGTCTCAAGTAACTTTGATCCCTCAAGCAATAATAGGGGATACCATTGAGTACAAAGTTGTTAGTTTACTCACCCCGGAGTTCAAAGAGAAAGGGATTGAGGCTACAAAAGGTGTAATGGGTAAGGTTCTGAAGCTGAAGATGTCTGGATTTGGAGCTTGTTATGGAACATCACTGGATGTTGATTCTATTCCTACTTAAAGGTAAGTACCGTCAAGCTAAGTGACGTTAAACAAAGCGCTGAGTGGGAGGCAACCCACTATATTTAGAGTCTATTTATTTGTTTTTCTATTTTGAGTCAGTCCTAATATACTTATGTTTAGTTTTGAGCTTTATGTGTTTCAGGTGATTACTGGTGAAATTTTCTTCATGAAATTTCACGTATGGAAAATGAGGCATAGGAGTTCAAAACAGATTTGGGAGCACTTCACTTTTAGTAAACCTCTTTCCCTTAAACTCTTATATAGTATTATCTAATTTTCATCCATTACAGATTTTACTATTGATCCTGGTTACTTATATACCTTTTATTGGATTTATTTTCACACCGGGATGGTGTGAAGTAAGTCTAGGGGAGTGTTAATAATACTAACTACGTTTTGATGTTTTGTTTTTTTGGTGAAATTTTTCAAAATTTTTGTTTTTAAATCTAGCTGAGTCTATCGAGTCGAAGGAACCATGATCAAAATCAATGATAATAATAGCCAAGTGTGGGTATGGTTTTCGTTTTCTTTAGACTACTGACTTAGATGATGTGTTGAGATTAGGATTGGAACCCCATTACTGATTGATTTGTTTCTGAAAGTTCTGGTCTTTTGAGTTATTGATCTATTGATGCTAGCTCTCCCATGATAATATTTAATTTAAATCTGAATCATTCTTGCTTATGGTGTTGATTTACTTTGAGAATTAGGTACCTTTCTCTTCAGTGTTCTGTAAAGCCGACAAGTTCTTCCAGTACGGTCTGGGTCCTTTCTCTCTCTCCTTTCAGAAAAATAATAAGAACCGATAGAAAAGTGTTGAAAGTGTGACCTAGTAGTCCGTAATCATTGCCTTGCTGCTAAAAAGCAGTTAGAATCAGAAAAGTGCGAACATGAAAAGAATAAAAAAAGAAAGAAAAGAAAAATGCAGAAAAGTGCGAATCTTTAGAAAAAGAAGTGAGAAAGAGGGAAAAAGGATCATGACCGGAAGTTGGTTGATGCTTTGTTTGGTATGGGCATTTCGATAGAAGAGGTACTTGAGTAAATTGATTGATATACCATATGTGAGAATGCATCAATCTGAACTTAATTGAATTTAAAGAGCTGGTTGATATGATTTGATGCTTGGTTGATATGAGATTTAGAGTAGGAAACAAGTTGTTAGTTTAGTGGTGGTAAACAATTAAATCAAAGTAGTTGTTTGAGATTGGTGTCTTTTGGATTTTAAAATGTACTTATATTTTTGAGATTTTGTGAGTTTCTGTGTGGTCCATTTCAAACCTCTTATCCAGATTGGGTCTTGCTTTACTTGAGGACAAGCAAAGATCTAAGTCTGGGGGAGTTGATATTGCTCGGTTTTAATGCATAATAGTGGGCATTTATGTTTGCTATTTTGCATTATTACGAGTGTTTTCATTGCGTATTTGGTAGAATTTCAGTATTCTAGGTGTTCAGGCCGAAACGGAGCAAAACGATGCATTTCAGAAGTTTTCAGAAGATTTCAGAATTTCCAGACATAAGTGCTTGATCGAGCACACCAAAGATCGATCGAGCAGATGATTAATGAGTTGTACGATCGAGCAACCTTGGAAAAATCCGGAGAGAAAGATCGATCGGGCAAAGAAGAAGTCTCGAGCAGTTTTATGCGATGCTCGATCGAGCAAACACTTGCTCGATTGAGCACATCACCTGAGAAGAAAAGAAGTTTTCCAAATTTTGCAAATCAAGTCCTCAAGCCTATCAAGTTTTCCGTATTTTGTTATTTTAGTTTTTTAGCCTATAGATACAATGAGTTTTAGGCCTTTAGAACTAAGTTTTATTTTATTTTCTGAGAGAACTACTGAGGGAGAGGAGATTCAACCTATATTTGAATCAATTTCTGAACCCTTTTATAACATATCTTTTGTTTTAATTATGTGTTTCTCTTTGATATTGAATTGTTTATGCATGATAATGTCTGAGTAGTTCCATACTTAGGTTTTAGGGTTTTCTAGGGAAACCAAGTTTGAATGTTAGGTTTAACTTTGTAGGATTGAATTTGTTAGGTTCTTAGTCTAAATTTGTTCTCAATGCATGAATTAGCTTGATCACCTAGTTCATGATTATAGGTTGATAAGTTCAAAGGGATTTGATTTAGAAACCTAACCTAATTTAGATGAATAAATGTTTTTACTTGCGAGAGTATTGTTTTAAATGCTTATGAACAATTGAATCTAATTGCAATGCATGATCGAATTGCTTTAAAGACGGCGAGAGTTTGTCTTTGGAAATTCGAGCATAGGATTTAATACTTCGAGAGGAGATTATTCTTTATTCGTTTTTCATGTTGAGAACTATTTTCAATCCCAATCCTGCATGTTAACTTGACTTTAAACCTGAGTACCTCAGATTTCCCTAATGTCTAGCATTTTAATATTATAATTTTAAATCGTTTTTTATTTACCGTTTTAAATTTGTAACAAAAATCACTTAATAATTCTCGCTTTAGCTAGATTTGAAACTGAAACTGAACGTGTACTTTCTGGTCTCTGTGGATTCGATACCTATGCTTGCTACATTGAATTGTTCTCTGCAGTACTAGTTTATGATTAAATTCTTAACCTATCACCTATAGTGGTGGAATTATGCAACAAAATACTAGCTTGGCTTCATAGTTCTAGTGTAGGAGGTCATTCTGGTAAAGATGTCACTTTACAGCGCTTTTAGAGCCTTTTTTATTAGAAGGAAATGTAAAAGGATATACACCAATTTTTGAGAAGCTGTCAAGTATGTCAGCAATATAAATATGAAACAACATCATCACCTGGCCTATTACAACGTCTATCAATTTTTATGCTATTTGAACTGAAGTATCAATGGACCTCGTTGATTGTTTTCCTTTGTCATTTGGAAAGAGTGTGATTTTTATTGTTGTGGATAGAATGAGTAAAGCTGCTCATTTTATGGCCTTGTAACATCCTTGTTCAGCCGCTAGTGTAGCTCATGCTTGCTTGGAAAATGTTTACAAGCTACATGGTTTCCCACAATCCATTGTTAGTGATTGGGATTCTGTGTTTTTGAGTGAGTTTTGGTCGGAGCTATTTACAACACAAGAAACTGATTTGAAGTTTTCTTCTGCCTATCATCCGCATAGTGACGGCCGAAGAGAACTTGTGAATAAAGACTTATATTTGGTGTATGTGTAGCCAAAAACCTCATCTCGGGTATAAGTGGTTATCTTTGGTTGAATTTTTGTATAATACCAATTTTGATTCATCTGCTCAGTTAACTACTTTGTAGTTGGTTTATGGACAACCACCTCCTTTGCATTTACCTTATTTTCCAGGAGAAGTTAAGGTAGATGTCGTGTCTAGAAGCTTGGAAGAACGTGAGGATATGATTATGATTTTGAGATTTCACCTACTCAGAGTTCAACATCGAATGAAAAAAGTTGCTGATACACATCATACAAAGAAAGAGTTTGTTCTTGGTGATTTTGTGTACTTGTATCATGTAAAAACCAACGTAAATCCAGCCGTGACTTGCATATCAAGTAATGCAAAACCAATCATGTGAGATGCACACTACATCACTTGGCTCAGGAGATTTTGGATGGACTCCAATTGGACTCGAGTTGTCTAACCGAGTTAAGCTACTTAGCTAAATTTTCTTGATCAGTTCGGGTGTGAGCTAATTGATACAATCGAGTCAAGCCAGCTTTTGGCACATTTGTTCTTGATTTCCATAATCCAATGCTCAAACCTATTAGATCCAACCTAGGGCTGAGCGAAATAACCAGAACCGAAGAACCAAACCGAATCGAAAAAAACAGGTTCATTTTGGTTCTAGATCCGATTGATTTACTCGATTATATCTAAAGTTATACATCCTTGGATCTTGGTTCGATTTGGTTAGGAATCAAGAACCAAAAAAGGAACAAAAAAAGAACCAAATATGGAACTGAAAGTAATAAGAACCAATAGTGAAACAAAAAATAATAAGAACTGAACATAGAGCCAAAACTAATTAGTGTGGGAACCGAAATTTGAAATGTCGATTTCCGCTAGTTAAGGGAAGTCAAGAAACTTTAAAATTCCCAGATGTCCCAGATTTTTGCTAAGCCAAATGCCAGAGCACGCCAATAAATAATAAAAATACGAAACAGAAAGTAAAAAAAGAACGAAAGGGTTTCTTATTCCGAATCTGCGTATGAGCGTGTTACAATTAGAAGATAGCCTCAGCCGCAAGAGCTGTTGGCGAGTATCCTAGTTATAGCAGTGGAGACTAATAAATCTAATTGAGTCGCAGCTCGCTAACAAAATCGGAAAATAACCTAAAGAACAAAGTGTTTGGTGCAGAGAAAAACATGTCATGTGCTCTTCCTCTTTATCTCTCTTATATAGACTTCTAAATCCGTATGTTTTCCATTTCCACCTCCGATTCGAATTCATTCTTCAGTGGAAATCTTCCTTTTTGAATTTATTCTTTTGCGAAAATCTTCCTTTTCGTATGCGAATTTACTTTTCTTCGGAAATGTTCCTTTTTAAAATTCTTCCATTTTTATGTTTACGAAGATAAGATAGACCGTCATACGTATTGGACCGGATTCTCTTCTAAAATCGTAAATGGGTCGTTATCGCGTTTTAGGCCTCTTTGGGCCGTTTTGCGGTTTAGATGATTCCTATCAGAGAACCGGTCTTTCGTACGATGATAAGATACATATTCCATGATATAATAATTTCAATCTTATAAGTGAGATAACGTTGGTGTTTAAGTTAGTTGTTATCATTTTATACGACTAATAAAAAGGAATGCGTCTTTATAACCGTTCCGGAGAACGATAAATTTAATCGCATAGCTAAGATAATCCTCGGTGTTAAGGTTAACCATTATTGTTTTATACTATTAAATCTTATACAAAGGAGGTTTACGATTCTATCGAACATCGTAGAAAATAATTGTATAGATAGGATAACTTCGGTGTTTAAGCTAGATGTTATCGTTTATACGATTAATTAAGAACTTATAAGAAAAGGATGAGCTTTAAGGTTTTTACAGTTGAATTCCAACGAAAATTTGAAATGATACAAAATGAAGGACGATTTTTCAGAGTTGTGTTAGAATTGTATGCGGGTCAGCTCGCAAATGGGCGAGCTAAACTTTGCGTGGTTCAGCTCGCCAATGGGCGAGCTGAACTTGCGTGGTTCAGCTTGCCCGTTGGCAAGCTGAACATGTGTCGTCCAGCTTGCCCATTAGGGAGCTGAATATGTGTCGTTAGGCGATATGAATGTGTGTCGCTCAACTCGTCAATGGGCAAGCTGAACATATGTGCTTCTATTTTTCCGTACGACAAGATTCGAAACCAAATCATTTTTTCAGAGATTGCGATTGTTTCTTGTTGTTATTAAACATAATGTCGAGATCTTTTCGTATTTCTCATACGTTGATTTCGAGTATACCGTGTTTGACCCCAACAGTTAGCCCCCATCTTGCAAGGTTCGATTTTGAATGTTGCGAGCGAATGGTGTATGTTTTGATCAGAATCCACGGTCAAGATGTTTTTGCAAGCTAATCTTAGTATTTAACGATTATTGTATTGCGGAAAATTTCTTGTGTTAGTAATGGATTGCCAACCTTCATTTTCATTCATTCCCACTTCCATCAAACGTTTTACTTGAGACGTTTGTCAAAATGACTTCTCCTTGTGATGTATAGAAAGCCAGAAGTGCCGATACAGGTAGCCCTCTTCTGGGGAACTCTTTGATAGTATGATTTTATGTGTTTTACTACTTCAATTCCCTAATTCACTATCATTATCATTGGAGCATATAGGGTTATCAACAAATCAGGGGGAATAAATGCACTAAAACCTATGAAAATTTCATCTAGTCTAAGTCTAATACGAGAATTGGTTTAAATCAATCATCCTAGCATGCATTAAACAAAGATAAGCAAAAGTGAATATAAATTAAGCAAATGTCAACAAAAAATTAAACTAGAAATCAATAATAAAATGCTAAACAAAAGGGAAAAGGTTATTGATTCGAATGATCAAATGATATCCTATGATGTTCAATGCTAACAATTCATGCTAATCATTGGTCTAAATTCCCTTAAGTAGACTAATCCACTCTCGTGGCACTAATCATTTCCCTAATCATGCAACTAAAACAATCTCTTGGATAATCACACAATCAAGAAGCATTTAAATATAATATATGATAAACCACTAAACTAACTAACACAATCTCTTGGTTAGGCCTCATTTAGCATTCAAAGACTGATTCAAGAATTTTATCGAACACCTTTCGTGCATAATTAATCTTATGATCTAAACTTGAGTGATTAAGTCAAATTTAGCATTAAAAATATCTATTAAATGAAGATTTAAGATATCTATGCCCTAAACATCATATACAACCATCTAATCACCCTAATCTATCTAACCCATTTGCTTAAAAGGAACTACTCACTAATCATAGATAAAACACAAATTCCAATGATAGAAATGTGTTGAATTATGACTATAGAAGAAGAAACGCAATCAAAACAAAGATCCAAACTCAAAATAAACAAAGATTCAAAATTTTGCAAAGGTTCTTAACAAAAGCAAATTTTAAAACATAATACAAAGCATCCTAATTAGATTTAAAACCCTTATATAGTCTCCTAAAATGGCATTGGGTTAACCCAAGTAAAAATGGGTAAAGACTTGAAAATGGGTGTTGAAATATTGACATCTTTTTTCCTCATACCGGTTTGCAAAAACCGGTGAAACAAACCGATATAGGTTCCTGGTTTTTGAATATTTGAGAAACGGTTTGCACAAATCGGTACACTAAACCGGCACGAGCTTCTATTCCGAATGCTGCTAGACACACCTTCACTTCAGGGTCCATAACTCTCTCACTTTTTAAGCTATGGTGTCATACAATAACTATTTGGAAAGCTGACTCAAAGGGATACAACTTTTATGAAAAATTCTTCTCCTAACGCAATAGAAGCTGGTGTAAAATATGCATCTTTGGAGTGGACAGATTGTAACTTCGGATTTAGCAAATCACAACTTTACCAGCTTGTATCTTGTAATCCCCTTGAGCGTTTAAGGTGATTTTTGGCTTGTTGGAAAGCAAGAATGCATGACTACAATATTCATCAATATTCCATGATGAAATTTCCATTGAAAAATATCCAAATCGCTTGATATTTAAGGCTTATTGCTTTGATACCTATTAAGTCCTCTTGTTAGCTCTTTTTCATCCAATTGATCTCACTTTTAATTGCACTCACCTCCAACACCTAAAACATGAAATGATATGCAAATACAATATATATGTGCGTAAATGAAAGTAAATATACTCAAAATGAATATGAAATAAGAGTTAAAATGTATCAAATACACAATATATCGACTCTTCCAAATTTATCATTTGCTTGTCCTCAAGCAAGACACAAAGGTAAGTGAGAAAGTGAGATTTGAAAATGGGAACTCATAACCAAAACTTTAATGTAATGCTTCAAGTGTATCATCCTAAAGACTAGTAAAATGATGCATGAATCACAATTATTCAATCTACTTCTACATACTCATCACAAGAGCCAACTTAAGCAATCAAAGTGAAGTATCCTCAAACCATCAAATTCACGAATCTCTTACATTCATTAATCATTCAAGTTCGGTCTCGCTTATGGAAGAAAAATCTAAATCTTTCACTTTTAGTTTTAAGGCTTTTAAATGAATGAAATAGATTTTCACGTTTTGAAGTGGTTTCTCTCAAATAGTAATGCACAAAATTAGGAAAATCAAGATAGAGTCAAACAAGTAATGCATACAAGACTTTCATCTCATCTAATGCTCTACCCAAATCTCTTTATGTTCCTATTCTATCCCATGATCCACATTTTTCTAAACTTAAAACTCAAACCATCAAGTTGATATTTTCTTCCTAAACTCTTTTCATTCTTCAAACATTTGCCTTTTCTTTTTTCTTTTAACTACTAGGAGCCATTTTTGCTCTTTATTTCCACTTAAACATCTAGCCTTCCTTTCCATTTATATATAAACTTTGATTTTCTTTTTCTTTTCAAACTATTTCACCTTTTAGGAAGGATTAGACTAATCATTGATTAAATTTTCTTCTAAACTTTTTTTTTTAGAAACTCCTAGAGTTTTCTTTTCACTTAGGCTCATTTCCAATACCCTTTTAACACAACTACACATTTCCAGTGATTCCCAAACCAAATCTCTAAACTAAGCATTCCCCTACCTAAGCATGTTAACTTTAAAATGAGGCTAACTCTAAGAGGATATTTTCTTGTCGTTCGACTTCTATTACACGAGTTTTTTTCCCATGTATGCATCTTTCGAAATAAGCCTCACAACAAAGAGTATTGGGGGTTTGAACGAAAATTTTTGGGTGAACAAGGTGTGGCAACCACCCTAAAGGTGAGGATGTCCATTTGGATTAACAAGAGTGATAAATATAGACAAAAATAATCTAAATGTTAAGTGTTTTACCATGGCTAAGCATTTCGAATCCATAAGCAAGAAAATTAGATTAATTTAAGTCCATATATTTATGAGATTGGTTTCAATTCAAGTAAGATTCAACAAACACCATGAAACATAAAGCGGTAAATTCCGAGCATGAATTTTCCAAATTCTAAAAATGGTTCAAGCATCATTCTATTATTTTATAGGGTGCTACAATTCAAGCAAAACACCAAGATTCACAAGGTAATCCAATCATTTTTCCCTATGATAATGTAACTTAACATGATATCAAACACAACCTAAGATAAGAATGGAATGAATCTAAATGCAATGTTTTTGAATATTTTTGAACTTTTTTTTATTTGATGGATTATTGTAAACCTTCACTATTCACAATGTAAATGCATGATAAGACCAAAAATTGAAACTAAGTTAGATATGGTTCATCCCTCAAACTTAGTTCACATGGTCCCTTGTGTGTAAAATAATGTAGAGAAAGAACCAAAAATAAAAGAAAAAAAACTAAGATGCAAGTATGAACAAAGGTGTTGAAAGGGTACCTCAGTCATCGCGATTATGAGAACTAGATGACTTTTTGTCTATTGAGAGGTTGGAGAGATTGTCGGAGAATGATTATAAAGATGCCGCTTCAGATGGTTCAATTTCGTCAGAGGATTGATGGTAGAGGAATATATTGTCTCTTCTTCAAAATGGGTTAAGTAGGATGATCGCTTTGGTCTTGTTTTCTGTTATGAATTTGTAACAAAATCGAACATTCATTGTTCCCACTAGAAAATGGATTTCCGTCGAGTATTCATAATTCATTAGTCGTGGCATCCAAACATTTCTTCCAAATCAGTATTGAGTATGGAGAAGGATTGGTGCTATCTAATCCCCTATGCTAAGTTGAGGTGCTGCTCTCTCCCATGATATCCAACGCATATCCTTTAATTTCAACAACTATTTGAGAAATATCTTCAATATTCTTGGTTTGAATTCAAATATATTGTGGAATAGGGTCTCATTTTCTAAAGTTTCGCAAACCCGTTGGTCTATGCCCAAAAGTATGAAGTTCATCTCATCGGCTAAGATGTTGCTCGTGTCACGCCTAAAGAAAAAGGAGTTGATGATGATTTGATGCACATATCTTATGGCCGGATGGCGGATGCGCTAACTCTTGGTCTTTCCCGCCTTAAACTTATTGGACCTAACACATCCCAAAAAGATAGATATAACCTGGAGCGTCTTCGAATGTGTCCAGCTGAAACCTCTTAATCTGAAAACTGTATAGGGCTTCCAACCACTTGAAAGAAACTGTGTGAGTTCTATTCTTCAAATCCATGAATCTTATAAATCCTCTTCCATTCTCATCACCTTCACATCCTTTAAAGTAAATCACCTCCAGCGAGGCTAAGAACATGCACGTCGGTTATCTATGAGTGATGAATTCCATTGAAAGGACCTGTGGGATCCCCATGCGTTTCAAGATTTCCTTAACTTGTTCTAGAATCCCTAGGTTTCCCAAAATTTATGCATCTGGGAAATTTGATTCTATGAAATCAACTTGCATCAACATTTAGTAGATGTCTTGCACTGAAGGTCCACTTGAAATTCCGGATGCACCTCGATTTAACATGATGTTTCTCGTACCGGTTTGCACAAGCCAGTACATGAAACCAATACAGTTTGATGTGGGTTGCTGAGGTGGGTATTGGCTGAGTTTGGATTCAGGTTCCAACTCCAATTTCATGTTTTCCTAAGGTTCTGATATAACTTATATATCTTGTTTTTCAGGGAAGCCATTTTGATTAATGCATTGATTTGTTTCGGGTTAGCCTCAATCCTTTGGTATGTGACAAGATATCCAAGGAACTCCCCTGATGTCATGACAAATCTGCATTTTGTTGGGTTGAGTTTTATATTATGACAGTTTAATTTCTCGAAACATTTTTGTAGATCAGTGACGTGGTTTTGATCTCTGTGGGACTTTACGAGCATGTCATCAATGTACACCTCCATTATCTTTCCGAGCTCTACGAAAAACATATGAATGGCGAGTCGCTGATAATTTGCACCGACATTTTTCAAACTGAAGGAAATTACTTTGTAGCAGTAAATACCACGGTCGGTGATGAATGCAGTTTTCTCGCGTCGGGATTCGTCTTGATCAAGTTGTACCCTGAGAAGGCGTCCATGAACGATAAGAGTTTGTTTCCTGTTGTGGCCTCTACCAGACGGTCAATATGCGGTAGCTAGAAGCTATCTTTCAGATATGTCTTATTGAGGTTGGTAAAATCAACGCAAACTCGCTATTTTCTATTTGAACACGACAAGATTGGCAAGCCAGTCGGGGTATCTGACCTCCGTTATAGACCCGTCTTTGAGGAGCTTTTTGACCTTGTCGTTAACCGTAGTAGCGCGTTCTAGAACCAATCTCTGTAGTAGCATGTTATGGATCGACATTAAGTTCATGGCAGGTGACGTTGATAACTGTAGTAGCATGTTCTGGTTCAACGTGAAGGTCATGGCATGTTATGCTGATATCAAATCCTGGCATGTCTTTTGTGGTCCAAGCGAACGTGTGAAGGTTCTCTTTTAAGCAAGCTATGAGATGCAACTTTATGGGATCATCGAGATTAACGTTGATTTCAACGCAACGCTCGAGGAACTCTTCGTCTAGGCATACTGAGACGACGGGTTCGCAGGTTGGTTCGTACTTCTCTTCCAAAGTTTTGGCTTTCCATAATTTCCAGAAGATCTCCATTTCATCTTGTCCTGGGACATTTTCGACGGATCCATTTTTCCTTTTGTTTTCGGAGAGGGCTATTGACTTCGCGTTTTTCTGTTTTAGTCCAGCGGCAAAGCAGACCTGCGATTTCATGGGAACCAAAATTCAAAATTTCAATTTTTGTTAGTTAAGAAAAATCGAGTAAATTTAACTTTCCCAAAGGTCCCAGATTTTGTGAGCCAAACGAGTACGAGATCAGAAGAAAAGAAATAATAATAAAAATACGAGATTGAGAATACGAAAGAGAGTACAATGAACTCTTTATTCCAAATCGTATGAGCGTTTCACAACAGGTGGTAAGCCTCGGCTACGTGAGCTCTTGGAGAGTTCCGTTGTACGAATAAAATAAGACTACTAAATCTCGTTGAGTCGTAACCTTCATGATACTTCACTTTTTTTGCCTCTTGCTCTCATTTGGCGTTTAGTTTCAGATACATGTTTATTATGGGCAACATGACAAAGCACTATCTCATTCGGGGCTTAACTTTCTGGGACCTCCCCAACAATTCACGCGGCTCATAGATATGGTAAAAATTACTCAGGATCCGTCCCTTGGCAGCTCAGTTCCTAGATATAACATAGGTGATGGCCGCAATACATCTTTCTAGTTCGAGGATTGGTCATCTCTTGGACCTCTAATTGCGTGCACAGGCGATGCTGGCATTCGGAAATTTGGCATCCTACAACATGCAAAAGTCACAGATACTGCCAATCGTAATCGTTGGTGTATCCATTGGTTGCGTGTCCCCTCTTTACGTGGCCTTTGTAAGCAATTGATACACTTACCACATCCCTCCTCGATCTCTAGTCCAGATGTGTTGCTATGGTGTCATGGTACTGACCTATTAAAACCTAGTTTCTCCTCCTCTCATACATGGAAGCAGCTAAGTACCTTTCACCCTATAAGAATTTGGTATACCTCTATCTGGTTTTCTCAATCTATTCCCCGTTATGCATTTGTCTCTCGGCTTACAGTTCTTGACAGGTTACCAACGGGTTCGAGGATAAGTCGTTGGGGAAACGCAACACCATGTTCCTTATGTGGAGAGCTAGACGAGACTCGCAATCACATTTTCTTCGCTTTCCCGTTCAGCTTCACGGTTTGGTCCGAGCTAACAACCCCCATCCTTCGCATGCGCATCACACCGGATTGGACTAGAACACTCACCTCACTTCATCTCCAAACATTATCTTTGCTCGATGCCATCTTACTCAAGCTATGTTTCCAAGCCGCAATTTACCACCTATGGTGCGAAAGAAACTCGAGAAATCACCACAAACCTCACCGCAGAGTTGCCTCCATCACGCACCAGATTACTCGTCAAATATCGGACCGCATCACCAGCCTCCGATACACCATAGACCAACCTCTCCATCAACTGTATAATAGATGGACATCTTTGCATCAAGTCTAGCTCTTCTTAGTACCTGCTTCACCAGCTTGATTTGTTTCATTTCTATCTCGTTCTCTACTTTTTGGTTGTGTTTTGGTTGTGTTCAAATGATATACTCTTTTTTATGTTACTAGTTTTATCCCACTGGATTTTCTAGCGACAAGTTTTAACGAAGCATCTTTGAACACTTTGCACCACCTAAAAGTTTTTTCTTTTTCAGTTCTCTTCTAAAACAAACAATTTTGTAAATATTACTATGTTTTACTTCGATTAATCAATTTAACATTTCATAAAAATAAAATAAAATAGAATAGCGATGGACAATAAGTAAAAAGAAGATAGACCATGAAAATCCTCATGTCATAATTTTATACAAAAAAGAAGACAGAAAATGAACATATACAAACCCTCCAATCAAAATACAGAATCAATGCCTGAAAAAACGACCCCAAGCCTTTGCAACTATCAAAGCACACAACTATCCATGTACTCTTTTATTCCTCAAGTACAATAGCTTCCTCGATTGCGCTAGAGGAGCTAATCCTAGGATGTCCCTGATGTCTTTGTTATTTGGGTTTACAATCGGAAGAGTTGATAAAAATAAAATAAAAATGAGTTGCAACTTTGATAAGTAACCAAAAATTTCATTGGAACAAGCATATGCAGTACCTTCACTATGATAATGGCTACCATACCACATACAATGAGAAACAGGAATATCATTATGCATTTATCGGTAGCCACCTGAAATAAGCGGACATAAAGATTCAGGTTTTACGATCAAGTAAAAGGGGAAATCTTTATTCATATGAGGATACAAACCTGTATCCTTATCTCTTTCACTAGTTGAGAGGCTTTCTTAATGGAAAATTGAATAGTGTCCAAGTGGTTAACAACACGTCCCATTTTGATCTGTCTGCAATATTTTTTGGATGATTTTAAGGTTTTATTAATAAGACTAACACAGAGGCTATGGAAAATGCTAAGGCATACTTGTCCCTTTAAATTAGTTGCAGTATGAGTTCCAACTTTGATTGTTTGTTCTACAACCTGACAGGAAAAACAATGTTACAATAGATAAAATAAGAATGGCCAAGTGAAACAACTTCTTTCTGTAACTTACCTGTTTTGATCGCTCAGTGGCCTGATCAGTCTCATCCGTTCTTTTCATTCATGCATCAACAAGTTCCGGAAATTTACTGACACACGTCATAAATAAATCCAGACAAGTAAGCAGAGAGCACTGATTACGATCCAATATATTCAAGTAAATGTAGCCTCAAGGAGTCTAAGCTTCAAGAATGTACTAAGAAATCACATATTTTAGTAGCCACTGAATAAAAAAGCATTCAAAAGGACTCACATGAAGTCACTTGAACATTTTCTGCAGCTGCAGGTTCGCCACTAACTCCAGCTCCCATATCAAAAAGCGCTCAACTTTCTTGTTGCCAAGAGTACTCATATACCTGAGATCGCAGACCAATTTAACATGCAAGAACACATAAAAAACCAAATAAAATCATATAGACATATGCTCAACATCAATATAAATCAAACCTTAAGAGGAACGTTAGAAGCACTTACGTTTTTCTTAGTGCAACGTAAGAATTGAGTTCCTTGATCTGTAACATTAAACACAAAGAAAAAGTTTTAAAAAGTAGCCATTAAATAGTCCATATAAACAAAATGGTAGCAGATACAAAGTGAACATGAGAGATAGATACACAATGACACTTAATATGTGTCTTAAGGCATCCAATTTGGTTACAAAAGAGCAAACTAAATACGATTGATGCTGCAAAGTGGAACCTTAAGAAGGAGTTGCGTTAAAATATTGTACTATAATTAGTAACTCACCATAGATTATTTCTCAGCATTCAATTGCTTATTTACTTCAAGAGAATTTCTAGCTTCCTCATCCTTAAGTTCACAGTTGAACTCCTTGACCAACCCGACACGAAATACACGTTACTCGATTCAACACTCTTTTCTTGTCATTATATGGCATTTCATCCATCATCAATCTCAAAATAGAGAAGTACACACTGAAATGATCAAACAGTACACTCCACCAAAGGCATATGCCAAGAATACTTCCTAGACTTGCAAAACTTGTGGCATGATACTTCAAGCAGATGAAAATATGTTCACATGTTAAAAGAAATGCTAAAGTGCCGAGAAATGGTGTTAATCATACTTTTTACACTTTCTCATCTTCTCTGTAAGCTCCTCGAGTTGTTTGCTTTGCCTATTTGAATCCTTGATCTTATCCAACCTCTAGAAACCATTCATGCAGAAAGATAATAGTGATTCTTTCATCTCACTAAGAACAATCATTCTGGTAATGCCTCTTAACTATCTTATTTCGTTGGGGGAATCATTGTTCATATGTGGTTACAAATCTACATCGAATCACAATTATTATCTATATGAACACACTAATTGAATCAATTAAAAATATGTTAAATCTGATAATTATGAATCATGAAGATGACGAATCTGATATATGAAAACGCTAATTCGTCGGAGATGACAAAATTGGAAGAAGAGACATATGAGAGGTAGTTCTTTAGTTATGACAGGAAATTGAATCGAATCAATTACGGAATCAATCCGAGACTAGATTGATTCGATAAGCTAGAGGAGATAGATGAGAGACACCTAATCGAATTCGTCGAAGATGAAAAATCTGGAAGAAGAGAAAAGGAGATGAGAGATGAGAGATGAGAAATGATAGAGGGAAAAGGGAAAGAGAATAGAGGGAAATTTTTAGGACTTAGAAATTTTTTGGAGATAAGATTAACTTTTTTGGTTAGAATTAATGTTATAATTGAGTATCTCATTGATTTCCAAAAGAAAAACAAAGACACTTAGTAAACTTTATTAAAATTAACAAAGAGCGACCATTTTAGCATTTCTACTTAATCATCAACATTCATAGAGTTTAGAGTATACTATTAAATATGAGTGACATTTAAAATAACATAACCGAAATTATCGCTATCGGAGAACGCTATTAATTTGCAGTTTTCTTGTAGTGAAGTAAAGTTTCTTGAATTTGGTTTCTACTTTAATGGACTTTCCCTTGTCTACAAACCTTAGTGGTTTAGGCATCCAAATAGTCTTCAAAAATGACTAACCAGCCTTTGAATTGGGTGGTAAGGCCATCGCGACAACTTTGGAAAAGTGCTCGTAGCATTCAAAAACAAATTGGTGGCCTCCAAATTGGGTGGATAGCCCAATTTGGTATCTTTGAAAATTTAAAGAAAATCTATGTTCATTTGTTCTTCTGTATAACATGATCTTGAACAAAAATTGCAACATGCTTCCTCTCTCTTTTATATGTCTTTAGTGTAATAGATTATGCTCCTAGATCATGATAAGCTCAAACTACCTCCAAAAGATATGTAGGTCATTTTCTCATAACTCTTGAGTAAACATGGAAGCCAAATTATCACGGAAGAGTCTTTGTATTGCTCCTTCTTTAAGATAAATAAATTATGGAGTTATGACTTGGTTGTTTGGAAATTAGATGATCGTCCAATGACCTTCAAAAATGTTTCGGAATCCAATTCACTAATCTAGGTGGCCAAGCCACCTAATCATCTCTGGAAAGAACTTAGACTACATCTTGCTAAGATTTAGCTCGACATTCTTCGAGTTGGCATGGCTTGGCCTTAGGGGCCTTGTCTTCTAGTCAGGGCTAAATTGTTTGGGATATACACTTCTTATATATGCACATTTGTTGGTATGTGGATGATGTCTCTGCATTTTACGTGTTTTAAAAGTGTATTTTTCATCATTTTAGGTTCATTTAGTTGTCAATATGTTGCATTCATTGGCTTTTTTAGTAAGTTTACATTTTTAGATAGTTATGCATTAACATTTGCATACATGTGCATATTGGAGATGTTTTAGGTACTTAGGAAGCATTCTTGGACAATAGAATCAATGAGGAAGGAAAAGAGTACTAAAGTGGCTAAGTGATTCGGGTTTTTAGAACAAATCCAAGCACACCTCGATTTGAGATCAAGCCGTGATCGATCCATGACCAAGTCTTCATCGAGCTTGATCACCATCCATCCAGCTCGATCACCAAGCTTGTTCACCATCCAGCCAGCTCGATCACCAACTCAATCATCAGGCTCGATCGTTTGATCGAGCCATGCTATTTCGGGCCAACTCCTCAACCAACTCGATCATAACTGGGCCAAGTCCTCAACCAAATCGATCATAATTGGGCCAAGTCTTCACCAAGTGACCAACTCGATCAGGCTAAGTTCTGTGATCAAACCAAGACTCGGCCAAGTTTCGCGCAGCACCCGAAGTCGACTCGATCACAGCCCAAGCCGAACTCGACCACAGCCCGAGCCAGACTCGATCACAGCTCGAGCCAAGGCCAAGCCCAGCTCGATCAAAGCTAGTTCCAGAACGTTCCTGTCAGAGCCAAGATGATTGGATCACAGATTAAGCAGAACAATTAGAGATTTTAATTGTTTATCTTTTACTGGTTTAGAGTTTTTCCTAAACCACTATATAAACATTGAACATGCCTCCATTTGAACCTATGATTTATTTTATGTTCTTCTTTTAGGGTTTTCTCTTTGTTTTTACCTTTGAATGTTCTTAGATGATCAAACCAAAATCTTTATGAAATTCATGTTTTGTTTATGATTTCTTCTGATTTATGCTTAGTTTAAGGTTTATGAATATCCGGTGCATGTTGATCTTACATTTATGTTCTTCATTTCATTTTCTGGGTTGATCATTGTTTATGGGTTTGATCATTGTTTTCTAGGTTTCTGATCTTTATGTTCTTACTGTTATTAAGAGTTTGATCTTTGATCCGGATCATTTACTTAGTAGTTTTGTTTTCTGAGTTTTGTGATCATCATGAGTACTGAGTACTGATTCTGGGTTTTTGAGGATGGGGTAGATTGGTGTTGATTCTTTGATTCTCCTAGATGTTTAAGCTTGATCATTCATAAAATTCTTTTGTTTCATTGTTCTTAATGCCTATTTCTCTTTGATCAATTGAAATATGATCATAGGCGTTTCCTCACCCAAAAGGTGTTTGATGAAATGTCTGAACAAAATAATTTCAGAGATTTACATTCCTAACCCAAGAGATTGGTTGTTTAGGGTGTTTATTGACTTGAATAGATTGTCTCTTCATGTCTGCTAGGTAGTGTTTCGTTAATGAGAGTTAGGTTTCGATATTGCTTAGTTTGAGATCATTTATCAAGAGATTGGATTTGATTGTTTCTGAATATGTTTTCTAAGGATTAGCTCTTGCTTGAGGTATGTTAAGCATCTAGGTAGATCAAGGAAGATCATTGATAAATTACCCCCATCATTAGGAGCTGTTTTTCTTTGATTGTCATTTAGTATCATCTTCCCTTCTGCTATTAGTTTACTTGCTGTTTACTCTTTAGTTTTTGTTGATGCATGATTGCTCATATGTTCTGTTTGTTTAGGACTGTTAGTTAACACTTTTTAATTGCTTGGCTTGAATTAGTAGATCTGATTGCATCTAGATTGGTTAATAGCTTCACCTGATTGGATTGACAACCTATTAAACTACAATGACATGCTAGTATAATAGGAATCTAACTAGTAAAAATCTTACTACCAGTGGAATGTGTTACTTACTATCAGTAGTAAAAATCAATTTGGCGTCGTTGCCGATTGGGTGTTTTCTTGTTACATTACGGATTTTCGATATATTGAGATCAAGTTCGTGTTCTCCATACCTTCTCACTTTGTTTTCTTTGTTTTTAGGAACTTACAGCACTAATTCCAGTGTATGAACCTGAGAGGCAGAAGACCAACTGACTTAATTCCGTTCGTTGACGACATTCGTGCTCTTGAAATAGAATACACTCGGGCTAGACAAGAACAAGAACGTTTGGATCATTTGAGGCAGTTGGATTTTCAAATGGAGAATAATAACAACAATGTACCTCCTGGTGGGCAATCTATTGGTGCTGGTGATGCTCCAAACATCCATACTTAGCGCCATGGGATTGCTTCACTAGCTGTGAACAACAAACATTTCGAAATTAAGCACATCTTGATCGCGATGGTTCAGGTGAACAAGTTTCACAGGCTGCCAATGGAGGACCCCCTAGATCATCTTGATGAGTTTGACAGGCTCTGTAGTCCTACAAAGATAAATGGAGTGAGTGAAGACGCTTTCAAAGTCTGCCTTTTCCCTTTCTGTTTGGGTGACAAGGCGCACCACTAGGAGAAGGCTCTACCTCAAAATTACATTACCTCCTGGAATGACTGCAAGAAGGCTTTTCTTGCCAAGTTCTTCTCTACATTACGAATAGCAAGGTTGCGAAACGAAATCTCTGGGTTTGCGCAAAAGAATGCCGAGGCATTATGCGAAGCGTGGGAGAGGTTCAAGGGGTATACCCTGTAGTGTCTCTATCATGGTTTCAGCAAAAGTCACTTCTTAGTACTCTCTACAGAGGAACCCTGCCCAAGATCAGGATGCTTCTAGACATAGCTAGTAATGGAAATTTTCTAAGCAAGAAGGACGAAGAAGGATGGGAACTTGTTGAAAATATGGCACAGTCTGATGGGATCTACTCTGAAGACTATGATAAGGACTCCAAGGGGTAGCAATGATTCTGATGATAAAACTCAGCGAGATATAAAGGCTCGAAATGATAAGTTGGATAAGCTCCTTTTTGGACATCATCAACATGTTCACTTCATCAGTGAGGAAGAGCAAGTTCAGATTCAAGTTGGGGAGACTGAACAACATGAGGAGATTAGCTATGTTCAAAATCAAGGAGGATATAACAAGGGTTTTGTAAATTACTCAAATAACCCTAGTCTCTCTTACCGCAACAAAAACATGGCCAATCGTGAGGATCAAGTTTATATACCACCGCAACTGAAAAATATCCAACCATTTATCAGTTATGCTCAGAATCGTGCTTTTGTTCCCAAGCAACAATCACATGGTGGTTTTCAGCAACAACCATAGGGTAGTTTTCAGCAGCAACAACAAGTTGGTGCTCCTCCTTGTTTTGCACCTCAACAACCTCCACCACAACAATCTAATGTGGACGCTTTGCTGCATCAACTTCTTCAAGGTCAAGCGAATGGTGCAATGGAAACATCTAAGAAGCTTGGTGAACTCAACAACAAGATGGACTCCTCATTCAATGCCATCTGTGCAAAGATTGAAGTTTTTAACACAAGGGTTACTTCTTTGGAAAGACAGTCTGCTTCCACTTCTATTTATGCTCCAAATACACATGGCCAACTTCCTAGAAAGGCAATCCAGAACCCAAAAGAGTATGCACATGTCAATGCCATATTCTTGGGGTGTATCCATGATTTTTATTCTCGCACTTGTCCTACTAACATCATCGAGGAANGGGGGGGGGGGGGTTGAGCTTAAATGGAGCTAAAAATGCAGATTCTGCAAAAACTGATTCTTGGACGTGGATGAAACCATAGTTAACAACCAACGTCAAGCTTGGTTTTGCTGAAAAGCTATCTATTTCAAAGGAGAAGGAAACACCTTTTGTCCCACCACCTTATATTCCAAAGTTGCCATTTCCATCACGGTTCAAAAGGAAGATAATGGAGAAATACCCAACAATCTTTGAGAAATCCATGAAGGAAGGTGAAGTTCAAGGAATGTTTGTACCAAATGATGAATGTAATTCCATAATAGCAGAGAAGCAAGAAGATCCTGGCTCATTCACTCTACCATGCTCACTATATCCATTGACCTTCAACAAATGCTTATGTGATTTAGGAGCATCCATCAACTTGATGCCTCTCTCCGTTTCCAAGAAGATGTGGTTCAATGAGTATAAAACTTCTGACATATCTCTTATTTTGGCTGACAGATCCATTAGGAAACCTCATGGTCTCTTGGAAAACTTGCCTATCAAGATTGGGAGTGTTGAGATACCCACAGACTTTGTGGTTTTGGATATGGACATGGAACTAAAAGATCCATTGATCTTGAAAATGCCTTTCTTAGCTACAGTTGGAGTTGTGATCAATGTCAAGAAGGGCAACATCATGTTGAACATGGGGAATGGTCCAAAGATGATTTTCAACATCAAGGACAAAACAAAGAAGCCTACAATCCAAGGTTAGCTATTCTCTATCAAGGAGATGAATGAGGAAAATCATGAAGAGGGATACTCAAGTAGAGATTCGTTGGAGTACGAGTTGATGAAGGAATCAAATAAGGTTTCAGAGCATAAAGAAGCATTTGGGGGTGTCGAAGAAACAGATGCAAGAGTTTTTGAAAAATTAGAGGAAACTAGAAACATGAAGCTGGCAACTAGATTGAGCAAACTACCCACTTCGGGAGAAGCTGATTCCGAGCTCGAGCACCAGCTTGAGCACAACCCACCTCAGCAATCCACTTCGGGTACAACTTCTTCTGAAAATAGTATTGAGCCCCAAGCCCCAACAATGGACCTCAAGAGTGGTGACCAAGTGTTTCTACTCAACCCAAAGCTCAAGCATTGTCCAAGATATGTGAACCCAAAATGCTCAAGGAACTTCATAATCAAGGAGGTTAACCTTATGGAACAATCATACTTGTTGTAGAGCCTAATAAGGAGTCAAAACTGCTCAACCAAGCCAAACCGAACAATGGTGGTTGGATAAGTCCGGGAAGAAAACCTGGTGAAGAAAATGTGGATGGTCAAATCCACAAGATGAATTTGTTAAACTAATTTTAATGAGGAGTTTGATGATTCTAGTTTAAGAAGGAAAAAAATACACAACACAAATTGATATGAAAAAGGATTTTATTGATTTTTTTTAAGATCGAATACACTTGAGATTACAAATGATTTACTAATGCGATTAGAAAATTTTCCAAAACATCCTTCTCCTTATCTTCCTTCATGCTTTTATAGTCCTTCATCTCAGCTAAGGTTGTTCCGATCTTCTAAGTTAGTTACTCCTACAATCTTGGTGAATCCCTTCAAACTTGGAACCGCTTTAACTTGGTCATTACTTGTTTGGCCTGCGCTTATATCCTCATTGGTTTGATTATGTACTGTGTACTCAGCTGTCCTTTTGATCTATTCAGGTAGTTTGCTCTCTTAGGTGGCTATCTTTTGTCAAAGTTCCAGCCTCATCAGTTCACGAAAACATCTTCGAACAATGCTAAAATACTGACCCTTCTGTCGGACTCTACAACGCACACGCTGAACGCAATCAGCTCAAAAATTCAGCTTGGCAGTTGGCGATCTGAATTTTACACATTCAGCTCGACAATTGGAAAGCTGAATCTCGTGAATTTAGCTCGCCGACTGTCGAGATGAATCTCATAAATTATGCTCGCCAACTGTCGAGCTAAATCTCGTAAATTCAGCTTGCCAACTGTCGAGCTGGATCTCATAAATTCAGCTTTCCAGTTGGCGAGCTAAATGTCTTTCATTCATCTCGCCAACTGGCCAGCTGAATATCGTAAATTCAGCTCGCCAACTGGCAAGCTGAATCTCGCAAGTTCAGCTTGCCACTCGATGATTTGATTTTGTCTCGAACCTCTCGTCTCTTGTTTCATATCATTCTGAGGTCCCGTTAAGATTTTGCGACTAAAATAGTAGAACTTATTCTCTCTGTATAAATGTCGAGGTAATCGTGTAAACGGAAAAAATATCACGGTTATAAGATTATTCCTTACAGTTTACGGGAGTATCGTAAAATCCTTCATATAAGTTTTAATTTTATAAAGTGGTGATGGCTAACTTGTCGCAAACCCCATATCGCATCGTCGTACGAAAGACCGATTTTCCAATAGGAATTGTAAAATCCCCTAAACCGCATAACGGCTCGATGAGGCCTATAATGCGACAAACGGCCCACTTGTGACTCAAAATGAGAATTCGACCCAAGTACGATGATAGTCACAGCTTGTTCCGCAAGTCATGAAGAAATGGAAGGAATGCACAAAAGAAATGTTTCCAGAGAAGAAAAGAAAGGTTTTTGCAGAAGGATCGGAGACGAAAAAGGAATGCGGACCAACTTTGGAGCCTATATAAGAGATATGAGGAGGAAGAGACATGACATCCAACTTTTTGCACGAAAAGACTTAGAGTTTTAGGGTTATTTTTCCGAGTTTATTAGCGAGCTGTGACTCAACTAGGATAACTAGTCTTAGATTTTCGTATTGCAGAATTGCCAACAGCTCACGTAGCCGAGACTTATCATCTGTTGTGAAACGATCATATGATTCAGAAAAAGAAACCCCCTTTTCTCTCTTTCGTACTTTCGTTATTATTCATCGTGTTCTGATCTTAAATCGTTTGACTCACAGAAATTCGGGAACTCAGGAAAGTTTGAGTTCTCTCTGATTTCCCGTACCTATTCGGACGGTGCGAATCTCGGTTCCTAAAATCTTCATTTCATTTTATGGGTTGATCATTGTTTTTGGTTTTGATCATTGTTTTCTGGGTTTCTGATCTTTCTGTTCTTGCTGTTATTAAGAGTTTGATCTTTGATCCTGATCATTTGCTTAGTAGTTTCGTTTTTTGGGTTTTGTGATTTCGTGATCATCATAAGTAGTGAGTAGTGATTCTGGGTTTTCGAGGATGGGGTAGATTGGTGCTGATTCCTTGATTCTCCTAGATGTTTAAACTTGATCATTCATAAATTCCTTCTGTTTCATTGTTCCTAATGTCTATTTCTCTCTGATCAATTGAAATATGATCTTAGGCGTTTCCTCACCCAAAAGATGTTGGATGAAATGTCTGAACAAAATGATTTCAGAGATTTACATTCCTAACCCAAGAGATTGGTTCTTCAGGGTGTTTATTGACTTGAACATATTGTCTCTTCATGCATGCTAGGTAGCGTTCCGTTAACGAGATTTAGGTCTGGATATTTCTTAGTTTAAGATCATTTATCAAGAGATTGGATTTGATTGTTTCCGAATCTGTTGTCTAGGGATTAGCTCTTGCTTGAGGTATGTTAAGCATCTAGGTCGATCAAGGAGGATCACTGATCAATTATCCCCATCCTTAGGAACTGTTTTTCTTTGATTGTCATTTAGTATCATCTTCCCTTCTGCTATTACTTTACTTGCTGTTTACTCTTTAGTTTTTGTTGATGCATGATGGTTCATATGTTCTGTTTTACTTTCAACATGTTTTGTTTGTTTAAGACTATTAGTTAACCCTTTTTAATTGCTTGGCTTGAATTAGTAGATCTGATTGTATCTAGATTTGTTAATAATTTCACCTGATTGGATTGATAACCTATTAAACTACAATGACATGATAGTATAATAGGAATCGAACTAGTAAAAATCTTACTATGAGTGGAATGTGTTGGTTAAAGGCTTGCATCATGTAGATGTCCTTGGGCTAAGCAACCTTCTTGATTCATTTAGCTCCTATTCGCAAATAACCTAAAATACCATGAAAGCTACTACAATTAAATGAAACTAGGCACTTAAATGCACTAAAATATGTGCATATAAGTTGAAATGGGGCTTCGGTTTGACCATATGATGATTTTGGTATTGGGGATTGTGGACATTAATGTTCTATGGATGACACCCTTGATCTTGGGTGTTTACAACAGTCATAATCATTTGTAAGAGGTTGGAGTTAGTGTTAAAGGGTATTGGTAATATTCTCTTGCCGTGGGCATAACTCAACCTAAACCTTTTGATTCCCATCAACATAACCAACAAAACGAACCATCCGGTGTTGAAGTTGGAAAGTTTATCAATCTTTTCATTTAGATCTTTGTACCTTTGATCCTCTACATTAGGATCTCTTAAAGTTTTGCGCTGGCTCCTCCAAAATATTGTTCGCTTTTAGTCAAATTTTCTACAAACTATTCTCCTAGTATATCAGCTAGTGTAGAAAAGCTTCCTTTGCTTATCATGGTGAGAGCGAGTTGGTATTGGTGATTTAAACATCAATGGAAGATACCCAAAAAAGATTCCATACACACTCCATCGCGAGGATAAGAACTCATGTATCCGTTTACTTTTTTCGTACGCTTCATAGAGGCTCTCATTATCGCCTTGCTTGAATGTATCAATATCATTTAATATCTAGGTGTTCTTTTGGATCGAAAAGAGCTTTGACAAAAATATAATTTTGCATTTTTCCCAAGATGTAATCGAAGAGTCGAAAACACTATTTTCCCATTGTAAGGTCTTGTCGCATAATTAGATAGGGAAAAGAGAGACAGTTTAATCACATGTTCTGGTCATCTTAATCGTCCAATACAAGCAATCAAAAATGTCAAGATGATCAATTTGGTGTTCAATCGATAATCTAAAGAATATTAAATTTCGGACCATAGTAATCAATTTAGTCTATATCTATAATTTGTTGACACAAGGTGGAGGTGTATGATCTCAACTTCTTGAACTTGGCTTGTATCTGGACGTTGTTACACATCTGTAATGCGATTGAGGTCTTGGAGTACTAAATGAGTTTGAGGATTGGTTTAGTTTCCATTCCCGATAGTCCAAGCTCTCTTTCCCCTTTTTCAAACTCTTTTTCTTCACTAACCCGATGATTTTTCTCCTCATGTATAGTATTCTCAAGCAAAAAGACATTAACACCTTCTCTTTGGCTTCTCAAGTTTATGCACCGACGGATACAACAAATAGACTAGTGGAAATTGTTTAGTAACAAAGAAAAATAGAAAGCTTATACATATGTTGAATCTAAATCCTCATGGTTATTGTCTGCCTCCAGGGGAACGATGCCTAAACTTGATAAGCTATTTTGTTTTTGTAATAAAATTTAAAAATATAAATAATTTATTTTGAACCTAAAGAATAAGGCGATCATTACAGTAAATTAAGATATCGGTCCACAGAGAGGTGAAATAGTTGCAATGGGAACGCAAGACACTACTTAAGCTGATACAATCATGGGTTAGAATAAATGTGAAGATAAGATACTAGTTGGGGATGAGCATATGAATGAGCTTGTAGTTGAACAAGGAGCTGAACAAGAGGTTGTTGAAGCATTGGGGGAAAATAACTAAGAAGAATCATTTTTTTTTTAGTAACGTGGACTGGAAATTACACTTCAACAATACACATTTAATTCAAGTTAAAGCACGATCAACATTGGGTGAGTACTTTTTTTATCCTTGTTTTTCTAAGCTTGGTTTTCTCCCAATAGGATTTCCAATTTTTTTTTTAATGAGGCAAGATGAATACTCCACAATTGTCCATTGTTTGATCACATGAAGGCAAGACAAGTGCCATGCAACACTTAGCCTTGTGCTCATTGTTGGTGTCCAAGCCTTCTCAGTAAGATTTCGCCTCAACTAAAGATATTGTATCTCCTAACGTAGTACCTATTAAGCCCAGAGGGGTCAGCTAGGAGAGTATTTCTACCTGAGTTTATGTGGAGAGCATCTGAACACACAGCGTGTGATGTGACCGAGGGCGACGAGAAAACGAGCTGAACAGAAACCGAGCTGAACAGAAAACGACCAAGTCATAACCGTTCCGACTTCCCTGGGATATGCCAAGATCGTGGGAACGAGGGAGTGAAAGCTCAGCGGGAAAATCAGAACAGTTTCCCGAAGTGTCCAACAATTGCAGCAGGAGTCGGAGCCGAACCCAGGAGTATAAATAATAGAATTAGGAGAGAGAGAAGGATCTTCTTTTTTTCCGAAATTTTTACTTGAACATTTTCTCTTGTATGCGAGCTCGAGCTTTAGAGAAATCTTATTAATTAATACAAATTCAATTCCATAAAATTTGAGTTGTGTTTTTCCTTATTAAGACAAAAATTGACGAATTCCTCATAAATACATTCATAAATTTACTTTATGGATTCTAGCATCCATAAATTGGCGTCTCTGTTGGGAGTTTATAGATTTTCTAACACAAAAGGAAAAATACAACTAGATCCCTCACTATCATGGCCGAACAACAACCACCGCAATCGGAAGGATACACTAGCATGATCCAAGCGCTCCGCCTGTCCATGCAATCCATAAACGAGAGGCTGGAGATCCAAGACGCCCTAAATCAGTTCCTCCTCGATCGGCTTGAAAAAATGGCAAAGGAGTCCGCAGATCAAACCAAGACAATCACTAAACATCTCGACCAGATAGCCTCAACACGTCGACGATCGCTCCAGACTTCAGCTCGGGGAGCATTCCAGGAGATTGACGTTTTACTCCAACCTTGAAATCAGTCAGGATGCATACAAACCACTCTAACAGTACATAAACCCTGCCAAATGACAACTCTTGGGATGAACACTCCACTCTGAAGAGTAATCAGTCTCAGGATGATCCCAAACAATCAAATCACTCCGAAAACGCCGAGGACTCCCTCAACAAAATTGACCATATCAACCTATCTGAGGGAACATACGAAGAATCCGACGAGTACGAGGAGGACTACCACAACCCTTCTTCCCAACCAGACAGACGACCTCAGCCTTCGATCCGAGGGATCTAAGAGATGAAAAATTCTCTTCAAGAGGCAGTCCAAAAAATTAACACTAAGGTTCCCCAAGCGATCAGTTTGGCTCACGAGTTGGACCGATTAATGGAGGAGACGCTCTGTAGCCCATATGCCCCGCTTATAAAAACTTTCAAAGTACGGAACCATGGGAAGATCAAAATCCCTTTTTACGAAGGAAAGACAGACCCCAGCGCGTACATGACATCATTCTGCATAGCAGTCAATTGAGCGCAATTTGATGAACACGAAAAGGACGCAGGGTACTGCGAACTCTTCAGAGAACACCTCCAAGGACCAATGCTCACATGGTTCTCTCGACTGCGTGAGGGCTCGATCAAAATTTTTAACCAGATGAGTTTGATGCTCCTAAAGCATTACTTAGTATACATCAGAGAGACATCTCAAAAGCTAGCGCCAAAGGAACCCCTCTGACAATTCATTGACCGGTTCAAAGAGGTAGTATCTAGAGTGGTGGTAACCGATAACGCCGCCATTGCTGGCCTTAAAAATGCGGTCTGGAGCAAACCATAATTTCAAAAGGATTTGATATTGAATCCCCTGGCAACCATTGACGACGCATTACACAAAGGTAAGGTTTTTTGCACGAATAGAGGATGATCTAATCGAAATGCGAAAAAGGAGCATAGAGAAAAATCCATAAAACCAACCAGCCGGCCCAAGTCGCATTCCCCTAGCAGGGAATCAAACCTTCTATATCGAAAATCCAAAACGTACTATGTGGAACCAGTGGAAACGATCAGAGGAGAAAAAAATATACCAAAAAGCATTGCGATTATCACAACCAAGACGGCCATTCGACCGAGGAGTGCAGGAGCTTCAAATGTTTCATCTTCGCAAAATACCAATCATGCGAGCTAGTGGAGCCCAGCCAGACTAAGGCAGCAAGTGCCCAGCCCGATACAGCGGAACCAAATGAGGAAGTCAACCCTCTAAAATGAGCTTGGAAAACAAATCAACATAATCATGGGAAACCACCAATTCGGTTTGAACTCAGTTACATCAATCAAAGCATATGAACGGAAGGCCACCCCTTGTGAGCGATGGAAAACTAAACTCCAGGAGGCCGGAGAACCTACCCTATTTGACGAGATTGATACAACAGGTGTCAACCTCTCCCATGCTGATCTACTGGTCATCGACCTGATCATAAAGGATTATGAAATTACGAGGGTACTCATAGACACTGGAAGCTCATTAGACCTAATTTTCAAGGAGACGCTAGCCAAAATGGACATCGACTTGTCCCAGATAGAAGGACCCCCTATGCCCTTAATGGGTTACATAAGTCAAAACTGCCATGACGTTGGGGACGATCAAATTACTCATGTGCGTTGCAAGAGTATCCACAATTATCGAATTCACAGTAATGGATTGACCAATGATATACAACGCAAACCTAGGGACACCCTGGATAAACGCGATGAAGGCATTGCTCCTTCCAATTACCACCGGTGCGTCAAGTTCCCTACCAAGGAAGGGGTCAAAACAATCAAAGGGAGCCAGAGGTCGATCCGAGCTTATTACTTAGCGAAACGTCAGCTCAGGATGAAAGCTTTATAGCAACTACATATTGGGGAACCAACCACCCCAAAAACACTAAGCTACGAAGAGCCCAAGCTAGATGAGGTAACACAATACTCTATCGATCCAGGTTTCCCTGAACACTGCATTTGAATAGGTTTAAAGTTACAAAAAGATATAAAAGAAGACCTGATCAATTTCCTTAAAGAGAATAAACACACTTTCGCCTAGAACACGATAGACATGCCCGGAATAAGTTTGGACATAATGTTCCACGAGCTGAACGCTGACCAAATTTACAAACCAATCAAGCAGAAGAAATGCAAGCTAGGTGGAGAACGGGCTCAGGCAGTTCGAGACGAGGTAAAAAGCTGCTGGGCACATGATCCATTACCGAAGTACAATACCCGGACTTGCTGGAAAACCCCATGGTGGTCGAGAAAAAGAACGAAAAGTGGAGAGTATGCATCGACTTCACATACTTTAATAAAGTATGCCCCAAGGATAGCTTTCCGCTACCAAACGTAGACCAGCTAGTAGAAGCCACAACATGTTACAAGCTAATAGAGGTGATTGGTGTTTAAACATCTAAACATACATACATTGAAAAGTCAACCAAATATAAAAAATCAACAAAATTAAGCAAAGTCAACACAAAATTAAGATTCAAATTAAGATTAAAAGTTAAGCCAATGGATCAAGGTTATGGACTTGGGTGATTAAGTATAGTGTTGGTGTCAAAACTCCCTCAGCAGGATCTTACTTTAACTAGTGTCGCTTTCCGGATAACGGCTCAGCATGTACTAAGGCGCATATTAATTTACCCAGTAGATCTCTACCTAGGCGTGAAAAGTGAGCGATCGAATACTCAAGTCGTAGATCACCTGAGGAGAAGATGAACACGAGCCGAGCAAATGAAGACTAAGTCGTGACAGTTCCAAGATAGGAGGGAGACACCGAGATTGTAGGCCCAACAATCCCATAAGATCAGAACAACCTGGACAAGACAGAGGAGGATATAAATCAAGAAGAGAGAGAGGAAGCAGAGGGGATTCCTTTTACTTTTCGAACTAAGATTTGGCGATTAGCTTGTTCTTCTGTATTGACATTATCAAGATCAATAAAAAATATATAATTTTCTTTCTTTCGATATGAGTTTGTGTTGCGTCTTTTTCCTAATTTTGACAAGAAAAACGAATTCCTCATTGAGATAACTTGATAAAAATTCATTGTGGGTTTTAGCATCCAAAAATCGGCGCCAACTGTGGGGAATTAAGAGTTCTTTACCGCAAGAAGGAAAACCGCAGCCAAATCCAACTCCACCATGACCGAAAACACATCAAAACCACCTGACGAATATGCCATCACAATTCAAGCACTCATCCAATCCGTACAATCCGTGTCCGACAAGCTGGAAACCCAAGATGCTTTGAACAAATCCTTGCTCAACAGGCTTGACCAGATGGCGAAGAAGTCTGCAGACCAAACGAAAGCAATGACCAAATGCTTAGATCGAGCAACATCTTCACGACACCGCTCAACCAAGACCTCCACACGACGATACCCCATCTCGGGAGAACATTCCAAAAGGCTACGCTTTAGTCCAACCCCACGCTCGGCCATGACGTGAGAACACCGCGCTAATACCATGGAGACCCCACCCAATGGAAACCCCAAAGGAGAACAATACGGCCAAAGAGATGACCAAACCGATAGCAAAATCGAGCAGCTGAGTCGTACCCCAATCCCCGAGGCCTCGGAGGACGAAAGAGATAGAACCAACCTACCCGAGGAGTCCGAGGGAGAATCAGCCGGATACGAGGATGATACCCGTACCCCACCTTCTCATGCCGGCAAGCGACCTCAGCGATCGATCAGGGAGATCTAGGAGATGAAAGACTCCCTACAAGAGGTCGTCCAACAAATGAACTCCAAAGTTCACCAAGCCATAAGCTCGGCGCTAGAGCTGGATCGGCTGATGGAAGAAGCACTCTGACGCCCGTATGCAGCACACATAAAGAACGCTAAAGTGTGGAACCCTGGAAAAATCAAAATAACTTTTTACGAAGGAAAGACAGATCCCAGCGCGTACATACCTGCCTTCAGAATCGCAGTCGGACGAGCGCAATTTGATGAACATGAAAAGGACGCATGATATTGCCAGCTGTCTAGTGAGCACCTCCAGGGACAATAACTCACCTGGATCTCCCAGCTTCCTGAAGGTCCAATCCACAGTTTCAACCAAATGAGCCTAATGTTATTAAAACACTACTTAGTATACATCAAGATGGACATCTCATACGCAGACATATGGAGCATGACCTAGGGTCCAAATGAGCCCCTCCGACAATTCATCGATAGATTCAAAGAAGTGATATCCCGAGTAGTAGTCACTGACAACGCCACGATTTCTGCCCTCAAAAATGCGGTCTGGGTAGAATCCGAATTCAGAAAAGACATAATACTGAACCCACCAGCAACGATCGACGACGCACTCCATAGAGGCATGGTGTTCACATGGTTAGAAGAGGATTTAATCGAAATGCGGAAACAAACCATAGAAAAATGTCAAATAACTCAGGTCGCTGCCCCAAGGCGAAACCCCCAGCAGGTAATCAAACACTGTTCGTAGGGAAACCCAAAAACGGACCTTGGAATCAATGGAAACAACCGAAGAACAAGGAAACACCATAAAGAATTGCTAGTACCATAACCAAGATGGGCATTCCACTGAAGAGTGCAAAAGCTTCAAGTCGTTCCTTTTTAGAAAGTACCAGTCCGGAGAATTGGTGGAGCCCAGCAAGGCGAAAGCAGTTAACCCCAAGCAAGGGGCAGAAGACAAGACCAAAGAGGCCAAGCCCCCGAAACGAGACCGAAAATAACTACCTCAAATGACGCTAGCCCCACCATTCAAAAAGCAAATTAATATGATTATGGGAAATCACCAGTTTGGCTTTAAATCGGTAACGACGATCAAAGCATATGGGCGCAGGGCAGCATCGTGTGAAAAATGGCAAATCAAGCCCCTGGAGGCGAGAGAACCTATAACTTTCAACGAGACGAACACAACATGACTTGACATCCCTCATGCTGACCCACTAGTCATCGAACTAATCCTGGAAGAGTACAAGATCGCAAGAGTGCTCATAGATATGGGGAGTTCGATAGATTTGATCTTCAAAGAGACTTTGGAAAAAATGGACATAGACCTCTCGCAAATTGAGGGACCACCTGCACCGTTGACCGGCTTCACTAGCATAATATCCATGATGATAAGAACTATCAAACTACTAATGCACACAGCTGGGGTATCTAGGATGATCGAATTCATAGTGAATGACAAACCAGCAATATACAACGCGATCCTGGGAACACCATGGATAAACACAATGAAGGCTGTCCCGTCTACGTACCACCAATGCGTCAAATTCCCCACTAAGGAAGGGATCAAAACGATCAAAAGAATCCAAAGATCTATCCGAGCTTGCTACTTAACCAAACTCAAACTCCAAGAAAAGGCCTTATAGCAATTACAGATTGGGGAGCCCACCCCCCTGCGGAGGCGACATACGAGGAACCCAAACTCGACGAGGTGACACAATACTGGATATACCCAAGACACCTAGAGCACTGCGTCGACATAAGATCAAAACTTCAAAAAGACTTGAATGAGGAGCTAACCCTTTTCCTCAAATAAAATAAAACACCTTCACGTGGAACATGACGGACATGCGAGGAATAAGCTTGTACATTATGTTTCACGAGCTAAATGCGGACCCAATTTACAAGCCGGTTAAACAGAAAAAGTGCAAACTGGGGGCTGAGCGAGCTCAAGTAGTCAAAGATGAGGTGTAAAAGTTGTTAGGGGCAGGTTCAATCACCAAGGTGAAATATCCGGAATGGCTGGCCAACCCCGTAGTGGTAAAGAAAAAGAATGGAAAATGGAGAGTATGCATAGACTTCACCAACTTGAACAAAGCATGTCCCAAGGACAGTCTCCCATTGCCAAACATAGATCAGATTGTCGAAGCCACAACCGGTTACAAGCTGCTCTCGTTTATGAATGCCTTCTCGGGCTACAACCAGATACTCATGCACCCAGAAGACAGGGAAAAGACCGCCTTTATTACGGACAGAGGCATCTATTGTTACAAAGTAATGACATTCGGCTTGAAGAACGCAAGCGCAACCTACCAACGCTTAGTCAACAAAATGTTCTCGGAACAGCTAGGGAAGATGATGGAAGTCTATATAGACGACATGCTTGTCAAATCCTCTGACAAGGACAATCACGTAGGCGACCTGCGCACCTGTTTCCAGATACTAAAAACCTACGGAATGAAGCTGAACCCAGCTAAGTGCACATTTACAGTAACCTCGGGTGAATACCTCGGCTACCTGGTGACCAAAAGAGGGATCAAAGCCAATTCGAAGCAAATCAACGCACTGTTAAGGATGTCGTCTCCCAAAAACACAAGTGGAGTACATAGACTGACCGGGCGCATAGCCGCCCTGACTAGGTTTATATCTAAATCCACAGAAAAATGCTTTCCATTCTATAACTTTCTGAAGGGAAACAAGAAGTTCATCTGGAATGAGGAATGTAAATCAGCATTGAAGGAATTAAAGACCTACCCGATGACACCACAAGTCCTTTCGAAACCGTAGGAGGGGGAAACACTATACCTTTACATCGCGGTGTCATGTCACGCAATCAACTCAGTTCTTGTACGCGAGGAGCTAGGAGACCAGAGGCCAATTTTCTACCTCAGCAAAATCCTAGACGATGCCGAGACTAGATACTTGACAATAGAGAAATTGGCCCTAGCTGTGGTGCACTCAATAAGAAAATTGCGATCCTATTTCCAATCACACTCGATCGTTGTGTATTCCAATCAACCACTACGTACAATCCTACACAGTCCAAACCACTCGGGAAGACTTTCTAAATGTGCTGTCGAGCTCAGCGAGCAAGATATAAAATTCAAAAGCAGAACCTGCACAAAATCACAAGTCTTGGCGGACTTCCTGATAGAGCTACCACCAGAAATGGATACGACAGTATAGCCAGATGAAGCAAAATGGTCACTATACATAGATGGAGCAAGCTCAAAACACGGTTCCGTAATAGGAATACGATTGGTCTCCCCAACCGGGGAGATGGTCGAGCAATCATTTTTATTAGAATTTGCAGCGTAAAAAAAAAAGCTGAATACAAGGCGATAATTGCCAGGTTGAGACTGGCAACAACAATCGGAGCTAAGCGAGTAACAACCTACTGCGATTCCCAACTAGTTGCAAACCAATTCAGTGGGGAATACAAGATAAAAGACGATAGAATGGAAGCATACCTAGGCGTGGTGAAAACCCTTTGCAATGAATTTGCAGACTTCAACCTAATCAAAATCCCTAGAGGCAAAAACATACATGCTCACGCCCTAACCGCATTGGCCTCAACTATGGATCCGCAGACGACCAGGGTCATACCAGTTGAAACCATCGACATGCCCAACATCTCCATCGCGAAAGCTACCTGCGTCATACATGATTCGATCGGGGAATACAACGCCAACCCAGATCCTGAGGACATCAAAGAGGATGCAATTCCGATGGAAACGGACGAGGTCGAAGTGGAAATAGACTGACGAATCAAGTTACTAGCCTACATAACAGACGGGATCTTGCCACCAAAGAAATAGGACGCCAGAAAATTCAATGCCAAAAGTGCTAGATACACTCAATTAGACGGGAACCTCTACAAATGGAGTATACGCGAACCGCTACTAAAATGCATATCCGGCCACGAGACAAAGAAGATAGTAAGGGAGGTTCATGACGGAGCATGCGAAAATCATTCAGGTGGCAGAGCACTGGCATTCGAGATAAAGCGATATGGATACTACTGGCCAACCATGATCACGAACTGCAAACAGTACGCCTTGAAATGGGAGAAATGCCAAAAGCACGCGCCGTTGATATACAGACCGAATGAGGAGATGCAATCCATCACAGCGCCTTACCCATTCATGAGGTGGTCCATGGACATAATTGGCCCAGTGCACATGTTGAAACAGAAACGTTTCCTCCTCGTCCTAACAGATTATTTCTCCAAGTGGATAGAAGCCGAATCATTCGCTAAAGTCAAATCCGAAAACGTGGAATCCTTCATCTGGAAGAACATAATATGCCACTATGGGATCCTCTATGAAATCCACATCGAAAACGGTCCCCAATTTTCCTCAGATCGATTTAAAGACTTTTGCGAACAAATGTACATAAATTTAACATTCTCAACACCGTACTACCTACAGACCAACGGCCAGGCCGAAGCCATTAACAAAACAATCTTAGACGGACTAAAGTAAAGGTTAGATGCCAAAAAGGGTATATGGGCAGACGAATTGGAGGGGGTACTCTGGTCTTACCAAACGACACCCAGAAGAGGAGCCAACGACTCACCTTTTGCTTTAGTGTACGGAACCGAGGCAGTAATACCAACTGAGACCAAAGTCCCCATCCTCAGGTTCGAGCTGGCACCTTAGAACACGGATCAAAATGATCAGATGCTCATCGACATAGCAGGCACTGTTGATGAAAGGAGAAACATGCGACGATACATTTGCAAAACTACCATAACGCCGCAGCACAATTCTACAACAAGAAGATCAGGAAGAGACGATTCGCTAAAGGAGAGTTGGTGGTCCGGGAAGTCTTCCCCACAAGGGCCAAAAAGAACGTAGGAAAGCTGGGAATCAAATGGGAAGGACCATACATAATATCCAAGGTCATCAAACCATTAGTGTACAAAGTAGAGGACATAGAAGGAAACGAGGAGCGACACCGTTGGAACGCTCAACACTTGAAGAAATATTTTTGTTGACGACTAACAAATTATTTCGCATTTATTTTCACGCATAATTATACCTTTCAAATTAGTGAACTACGACCTCGGCTTGATCCCCACCTCCGGGGTACGTAGACAATTCCTTTACGGAATTTAGTTTTTGTTATTTATTATTTCGATTTCGCATCATCCTTTTCCTTATAATTTTTTCTCAAAAAATGGGGAGATGTATTCGTGCTTCACACTCTGACCCAGCCCGCCCTCTCCTTCTTCATGAATTTTTCTTAAAAATGGGGGAGATGTATTCGTCCTTCACACTCCGACCCAGCCCGCCCTCTCCTTCTTCATGAATTTTTCTCAAAAAATGGGGGAGATGTATTAGTCCTTCACACTCCGACCCAGCCTGCCTTCTCCTTCTTCATAAATTTTAATAAAAAAATAGGGGAGACGTATTCGTCTTTCACACTCTGACCCAGCCCGCCCTCTCCTTCTTAAAGATTTTTCTCAAAAAATGGGGGAGATGTATTCGTCCTCTTCATTACAAGAAAATCTCGCCTCAACCGGGGGCTCTTACTAAATCCATGGACCAGCTCGAGGACGTACAAAACACCATGTCTCACCCAACCAAAGGGATTATCCACCTGAAGTTCACTAAAGCTATCCATCACCAACCATTCCATCCATTTTCGTTTTGGCCTATCCTATCTACCAATATTCCAAGGAAATCGAGGGGAGAAGACTATATTACACCTGCGAAGGACAACCTAAGCCTTTACTGTTTGCTCCTACGAAGGACTACCTAACCCTTCAACTTTTGTTTCTTTGGTAAAATTATATAAACTTTTAAATACCTCTTTATTATAACACAACACTCAAAAAAAAAAAAAAAAAAAATCGAACACATCACATTGTATGACCTGGTTAGTCGTACAGTACATCGCACACCCCCAGTGGGTATCAGCCTTACCAACCCTCAGCACGTGGTAAACGCTAAAGCCGAGCCCAGTCTCCCAATAACGTATTAAGGCATATGACAAACGCTGAAATACTTATTCTGCATTTGAACATTCGATCCCTCGAATAAAGTATGCTATTTTAAACAATTTATCTTAATGACAAAGCATATATCGATCTTAGCTAGCAAACACACGTGATATCATTCCAGAAAATATCACTACATCTAGAAAGGATCTTAATATAAACTCAGCTCAAAGCGGGTACTTAGAAGCAACATTCAAAGACATAAACTGAAACTCCAACAAAAATTAAATAAACTTAGAGGTTCTGGGTTAAAGCCTTACCAACCCTCAGCATGTGGTAAACGCTAAAGCCGAGCCTAGTCTCGCAATAACGTATTAAGGCATATGACAAACGCTGAAACACTTATTCTGCATTTGAACATTCGATCCCTCGAATAAAGTATGCTATTTTAAACAATTTATCTTAATGACAAAGCGTATATCGATCTTAGCTAGCAAACACACGTGATATCATTCCAGAAAATATCACTACATATAGAAAGGATCTTAATATAAACTCAGCTCAAAGCGGGTACTTAGAAGCAACATGCAAAGACATAAACTGAAACTCCAACAAAAATTAAATAAA